>JAODOY010019990.1:0-19105 GCA_025399855.1 Forbesichthys papilliferus
TCAGGCTCAGAGCTGGGGTGCAGGTACACTTTAAAGGTGGAGTCAGGCTCAGAGCTGGGGTGCAGCTACACTTTAAATGTAATGCTGGAATAGTGCACAGTCAATCACTGCTGTGGAATACGGTAGTACATTACAGGGTTATCTCAATGGGGGACTTGGGACAGCTGTCCACGTCTCCCTCCGGAGCTAGCAGGCAAGGAATGACTCTAATGTACGAGACATGGCAGCCATTACATGAAAGGAAATTATGAAATCCTAATGGGCTACTGTATATTGTACATTCTTAGACTGCAATGTTGAATTGGACATACTGTATCCATGTTGAAAAAACATAGAATCCTTCTAAAATAACTTTTATATCCTATTGGATTATTCCTTTCTTATTGTAGGTGTGTATCCTAACCTGACATGCTAGATTCACTGTTTTTAAAGTCCATCCTGGGAGCCGTATGTTGAAACTGTTTGTAAAGGGCAGGTAAAACAAAACACTTTACAAATACAGTTGACTGGATGAACCCTCTGGTAGTTTTCGCTTTTGGCAAACCTAAATCACGCCTGTGTAGCCATCAACACGACACTATCAACACAACACTGATGGAAAGATTAGTTGCTGCTCGGACACATAAAAAATTATTTCTAGGCTTTCTAGACTGATTCTCAAGGCGAAATTAAACTGAAAACATAAATAAATTAACTTTAGGTGTATCCAACAATACAACATGTCACACACGTCATCTTTAACACTTTCTCAGAATAGTCTCAGTCTTCCCATGATAGCACACAAACACTGGCTACAAAAAGTAGATATGGCTCCCTATTTATGGAGATCCAATTATAATATGCTCAGCCTCCTCTGAGGCATGAACACATACCTCTACAATTCCAAACTGGACAATATGGTAATTTTTCCAGTAAATCAGCCTACTTGTAATCAGTCATATTTGATGTCACACCTTTGCTGGATCCATTTAGTGCATTTCTCTCTGGAAGGATTGATATTATTCTCTGGAACACTCATATTCATTTAGAGGGTTGCATATAGTTGACGAGAGAATGTGGCTCTTAAAGGTGGTCTACTATACATTACACGGTAGAGTAAAGCAGCTGATTGCATTTCTAAATGTAGCGATCTACTGTATGTAAATATAAAATCACAGATAATGGGATAACATTATCATCATTTAAGTATTCATCTTGTTAAAGGTATTTCCATATATAATGTAATGTAAACATACACAATACCTACTGTATGTTAATATATACCTACTGTCTCCAATCCACATGAAGGTTATGGTAACCAGGAACTACATTGTATACATGCTTTGTTAACATGTTATTGTTGTCCGAACGCATTATACAGCTGCCAGAACACTACATAACCAGCCAAGCTCATTGTTTATGTTATTGGGTAGTGACAGGCGTGACCCTTATTGTGAGCAAATCTTTTTAGTGACTAAAAAGTGATTCAGTGATTCATTCAATTGTATTGTATCATTCGAACAGTTTGCAGTGGATTTATACAACATGGTCTGCTTCAGACGCGGTCCTCCAGCTCACTATTTCACTATAGGTCTATGTAATCGCAGAGAAAAAAATACTTTATATAGCCAGCAGCATTATATATACTTAATGTCTTTATAATTCTAAAGAAATATTATATTAAAGACCCTGCATTTAATAATTGGTAAATGATCCTTCCGTCATCTTTTTTAGTTTCAAATCAAAGCATTTTGCAAAGCTGATTCAACAAGGCAATTTCTAGGGCATCAATCGAGGGAGTTATACTGAAACTCTGCTTCTCCAACACAAATGGTTGTGACACACTTTGACAGCAAAGCACACAGGGACAGTTAAAGGAACACTGTGTAAGATTTAGAAGGGTTCATTAGCAGAAACTGAATATAGTATTCACAAATATGTATGTATTAGTGTATAATCACAGGTAACAAATAATCGTAATATTTCTGTAAGATTATAATTAACAATAAATACATACATAGTATGGGTTGCACATAACGGGGCTGCCATGTGGCACCATGCTTACTACAGTAGTGCAGAACGGACAAACTGAACGCTGGTGAGAGTATGGAAACGCGTTTTTATGTCAAGTTGAATAGCAGATGATGACATCGTCAAGTACAGCTAATGGCACACGACGGCCACCGTAGATTCTAAAACACCGCTTAGACTGGAAGAGGAGAGTGGAGAGTATACAGATGAATGCTATTTGCAAGTTGACCACTAGAGTCCACTGATTCTTACATAGTGGTCCTTTAAGGTAGTCTCAGCCTCTTCTGTCCATTAGCACCAGGTCACATAAGTGCCTCGTGCTGAACATCTGAAGAATAGAAGCATGTCAGCACTATCAGAGAAGGGGGTAGTGGATTTTCATTGGCTGTTAGCATTGTTACTCACAAGTCTATATACGTCATTTACTAATTTCAGTCTTTCCATTTATTTTAACTTTTAACATTTCTTTTGATCAAGTAATATGCACCAATACACAGTCGAGTGATTATTATTGTGTAGGCCTACATCAAGAAAATGTTTCAAAGAAAACTTACCTCCTGCAGAGTAAACATCTCTGCTCGTGCGTGACGTGAAAGCGCACAAGCAGAGATACAATTTCTCTTATTTAATCCACCAAAGAGAATATACTTACTCACAAATTCAACAAGTTGGATTACATTTTATGAACATTTTCAAAGTCTGAAGGCCTTGGGCGGGGCCTACTACAAGGAGATAGCAAATGGCTGTCCTAACAAAGACATCACGCTGCCCGGACTGTGGTCGACTGACTGAGAAAATTATAATAATGTCAGAAATCCACAAAGTATAAAGGCATTGTATGCTACACCCATGAATAATAAAGTACAACTTTCTTTAACCACATGCTTCAACCAACCACTGCGACCGTTTTCTCTGCCATATGCCCCGACTACGGATGAGATGGATGGATGTAAGTGGACATGACCTAAAAGCTCTTAGTTGTGACACATTCTTTAGACCGTGACATACACTAAGATAGTTAACATAGGGACCACATAGTTTTAAACCAAAACGATATGTAGCTAATGTTGGTTTCAACTACAAGAAATCCAGGAGTGTTTCTTTAATACGCATAGCAACCTTTACTGGGCAAAACATGACCACTGAGGCAAAAAAAATCTGCTAACTGTCCTAGCAGACATTACATTATTTTATAACTTCACGCTGAAGCAATGGGCCAATCCCTCCATGGGCATGAAAGCATTCTTGCAGAAAGAACACCTAATACTGTAGAACTGGCTGGGACACTTTCGTTTATTAAGACAAATAAGTCCTGGGTGTTGAGCTAAGGCCCAAAGAGGCAATAATGTAACCATGTTATTAGAAGGCAAGAAAGCCAAGATGTTCACAACACTTCACTACATGCTGTTCTATAAGGGTGGTCTGCTGGGTAGGAAATAATACATATAGCTTTCTCAAATGGGCTGTGTTTTATTAAGTCTTACTAATTGCTATATTTTTCACGCTAGGCTGGAGTACATTTGTAAACCAGTGAACCGGAGGTGCGTTCAGAATTGGCGAACGTTTGTGAATGTTTGCAAACATAATTAAACAGTTTTGCTTTTGCATTGCATTCGCCGCGAACGTTTGCGAACAAAAGCAAACGGTTTGAGGGGAAAGGTCACGGCGAACACACGCTGAAGCTAAACGAAGGGTGACTGTTTAAATCTAACATTTTTTGAATATTTACACAAATCGTTCAAAATTCATTTTCAAAGCAAACATGTTCATCACAAACGTTTGCCACCAATTCTGAATGCACCTCAGGTGTGATTTAATGTTACATAAGTTTTAATATGTTCCTAATACAGTATGTACCTGTATATTATAATTTACTGGCTTTTAAAAATAAGAGTATCTTTAGATCAGCAGTTCTTTGGAAAATAAAGCCTGTGTATGACTATTTACATTGTGGAAAGCAGAATCTTGCATCACAGAATTTTGTGGCTGCCTGTCCACCTAATGAAATGCTTTTTTAATACAAAATATAAATGTTGAAATGGCTTAAACGGATCATTTCAATACCAAGCATCAGCCATGCATTAACACCTCTTTATATGGAGCAGAAACACTTTCAAACATTCTATGCATGCCCTGTGTTCATCATGGCACTTCAGCTGTTTTCCATCGTGGCACAGTATGTCTGTTATGATAAGCCCTCCCATACACTAACGGTGTGCGTGTGCATGAGATCATACAGTGCACCGTTCATGGCTATAAGGTTGGACACATACTGCCGTGTTATATAACATGTTGTTTTAGTCTTCACAGGCTCTAGGCTTGCTTTTGTGTGTGTTTGTGTGCGCGTGTGCGCGTGCATGCGTGCGTGCACGGTGTAATAATTACAACATGGACATAATTGAAACAACAACAATGCTTTAAAATCAATCTGACTCAAGCGTGTGTGTGTTTGTGTGTTTAAGAGCACACGCACGCACGCACGCACACACGCACGCACACACACTGCTGATGGGAGACATTAAAACAACAACAAATAAGTCTGCACAATAATCTGCGTCGGGATTCAATGAATAACATTGTGACACAGCACAGCATCACATTTAATACGTTTGCATTATGCCCTGTCTATACTCATGTATGATTCATAGGTGTTGCAATTCCTTCATGCAGATTCAACTCTTTGCTGCAAACATGGTGATGAGGAGGTCATTGTGTGGCTAATCTCTATAAGAGTGATTTGAGCACCTCATTTCCATTTTAGGATAGGATGTGCTTTTAGAATGGGCTCTCTTATCTGCAGTGCAAAGTAATATAGAGTAAATGTGTGTTATCAATATTATTTGTGATCACGGGTGTAAGCCAAAACATTCTGGTCATTGGTTAAAGTTGCAATGCAGTGATTTAAACATTTTAAAACCAATCAAACACCCTGTGAACATGACGTAATGAAAGGCACGTTTAAGTCATTTTTAAGAACGCTTGCTAACAATATCTCTTCGCGCATCCCCTGCCCTCCACAGACCCGCCTCACACATCGAAAAGCATTGTGAAGCAAAAGTTGGTTCTGGTTTCGAGAGCACCAGAATCCTAACCTGTTGTAACCAGACCAGTCTGAGCACTCTCCATTGGTAGGTGGCAACAATTGTTTCCTCCTGGCCGTGTAGACCTCTGATTTATCTACATACATTTTAAACTATTGAACAGCGTTTAACCAATCAGTGTTGCTACAACTGTTTTGATCACCTCATCTAGCTCTCCCTGCCACAGCCACCCTGATTGGTCCGCTAGCAGGGTGGCTGTGCGAACTAATGCAAATAAGGTTTCCAGACTATAATCTCAGCGAAGACAATAGAGCTGAGATTAATAGTCAGGCCGAGCAGGCTACCAGAATCTACCCAGTGTTTGTAAACTGGGCTCTGATCCAACTAATGCAGAAGTTCTGGAAGCTTCTGCCACTGGCGTCAGAACCTTTGATGTAGGCCTTTAGAGGACAGTTGCTGCACACCGTAGTTCAGTGTCCATCTGACATATGGCGTCTGACAGCATGGATGTCGGCTGTTGGACCTCCGCCGTCTTTCAACGTACCCGCACTACCATGGCGATGTGCCGAGTAGAGCTGCTGGGGCAATCCAGAAGCCATTCTAGCCTCCAGATCTTACAGAGTCTCTTTGCTGGGTCCATATAGGTCTGGTCTGCTTCTGACTGGGTGACACAGATTAGCCTGGTGCAACCAGAACAAAAATTCCCTTTGTGAATAGGGGCTGGACACGCTCCCTTGGGAAGTATACTGGGCCTCTGGTTAATTGTGAAACTATTGGACCGTGTTTATCCTGTTGGTGTTGCTACAGCTGTTGTGATTGCCTCATCTCTACCACCACTTAAAAGCACATACTTGACTTCAGGCACTTAGCCAGTGCAACCAGAGTTATCCAGATATATAATCTCAACACAAATTGAGCGGCAATAGGACTAGTTCAGAGGAGCCAGGCAAGGAACAAAAACCAAACCGAACACGGGAATATAGTTTCTAATTCAAGTTTGAAGAATGAAATTAATCAAAAACACAAAGATTCAAAATAATTTAGACCACAAGGTCTAAAATGTATCCATCACTGCCTTATAAAATATTGGCTGATAGACATTCTTCTTAGTATCAGTATGCAATATGCATTTTATATTTAAGTATGCTAGAAATTGTATAATCTCTTCTGGCCCCTTTGATGAAAACGGTCACGTTATTTTTATTTCAAAAATATTTTTGATCGCTGTGACGCCGTGGTTTCACAAATCACTAGGTCTGTATACCAATATGTTCGTCTGTGCTGCGGTAGGCATAGTGTCGGTGTCTTTCTATAATTAACACTCAAATGGCTTTCAATTCAACATAGCTTTAAATTCCTTTACAATAAGGAAAAACATTTCAAAGCATACTTTTCTTTAAGGGCGAGAACTTAATATTAGTGTAGAATTGTTAGTAAGTTTCCTCTGCGTGCTAGTCGTTCCATTGGCCAACGCTAGGAGCTGTCCGCGGTGCTGAAGCGACGTCGGCGCGCTGCCCTGACACGAAGACGCGCACACACTGTACTGTACATGCATAGAGACCGGGCAGCAGTCACGAACGAGAAGCTCCTGTGCGTACATGAGAACATTTCGACGTCGACAACAGCGAGTCGGCGCCTGACTGCCTGTGCGTGCGGGAGTCCTTTTGTGTTTCTTTCGAACGGAAAAGTGTTGTTGAGCCCAAGGACGTTTCCTCTGGAGCGCATAACGTAGAGAATGATCGCGATCCGAGATTATTTCCCCCTCGTGTTGCTCCTGATGGCACCGGGGACAGATTTGCACGTCAAAGGTAAAGATTTGTTTCTAAAACAGTTACATTGGTGAAATCGGAGAATTATTTCCAGCTAAAACATCGATTCATGGATCTGTTGTTCTTGAAATGTAATGAAAGTGATTTTATTATGAAGTGAATTTAAACCCGTGTTAGTATTTGGGCAGTTATTTCAGACTCAGATGTTCATCTGAAACACTCCTCCATGAAATATATCTTTTTGAGTTGCTTTTATCACATTTTGAGGCATGAACGATGAAAGTAATTGTATTGTTTTGTGAACAAACTGTATTCTATGAATACAATTATTACATTTGTGAAGAAGTGTACACTGTATACTTTAATGTAATTGTATACCCTATAGAGTAGCCTATCATTAGATTTGCATAAAGTTTTCTTTGCATCAAAGAAAAGTCAATGTATTCAGACTGAGAAAACTGACGTTACCTGGCCTGGTAGAAAAACATGTGCTTCAGATGAATGTGACTCTTGTCACAGTGGCTGGTTCATCGTGTTTTTTCAATCTGCTTGCATCATTCATCTCCCCTGTTTAAGTAGTGAAGGCTATAACATCTATATGATGCTAGGTCAAATTATTTAGACAAAGTCATCATTTTACCCCCTTTTCCAACAATTTAAAGCACACAGCAATGCCATTATCATGCAAATTAACCAAATATCTCTATAGCCTGCTGTCTGTAATCAGCACAGAATATGAAACAACATAGTAGATATATGGTATATAGGTCTCGATCTTGAAGATTTCAACACTGCAGTCAGTTTGGTTTTGCCAGTGTTTGTACACAGTGGACAGTTACAGGATATACTATTATCAAGACAGAACAACTCATTTTGATTGATGTGTATTGCCTTTTGTGTGTCTGCAGCAAACCCACATAATCACTTCCATAATAAAACATTGCTAGAATGATAGCAAGATGAAAACGTTAACCACCAGTGATATTAATCTAAAACATCAACACGTTTTAGAAGTCTGTTATCGTCCATTAAATATTGGCAAAACCTGACATGCGCCGTCCGCACAGGTGATCAATAATTATCTGAGCAATATATTGGCAGCAGGCATGTTCATAATCACCCTAATCTGGGCAGTAGAGTGGACAAGTGGTTTGAGTCAGGTCCAAACCCCTTGTCAGCAAGCACTTACTCTGCTAAAAAGGCAGTGTGTGCGTGCGTGCGTGCGTGCGTGCGTGCGTGCGTGCGTGCGTGCGCACACATGCCATTAGAAATTCCACTACAGTGTAAAATGTGTAACAATGTTACACACAGTTACACATTTTACTTGGTGAATGTTATTATAATACATAATTGGCCTTTATGAAAAGTAAAAAATATATATGTTATAATATACATTTAATTTTAATTCATGAAATACATAATTGCAGATTTACAGTGATAATCTAAAAGATTAAGTGTGAAATGATCTAATCGTTCAGATAATATACTTTATATCATCTTAGTCCTTAACACACAAGAACGTGTAAGTACAGAAATACAAAATGTATAACGTCATAACGTCATATAACGATGTCATTCAACTAAAATGTTTGTAAAACATAATTTCATACTGTACATTTATGACCCATAAAAACGACATAAAACGGTACAGTTTTTCTCGTATACTTTAATAAGTTGTGTGTAGTTATTAAGTAGCCATTACGTTTTGAGATCTGTTATTTGTTTAGTTCACCACTCTCTCAAAGTCTGTACATTTAATCCGAATGCTGGTGCTCATTCTGGTGTGGTAACATAGTAGGAGCATGCTGCCATTTAAGACCACTGAACATCTCTCCCTGCTACTCTATTTGTTTTTATTTATTTATTTATTTATCTTTGCCTTGACGGTCTGTAGGAAGGAGCTGTTACGACAGAGTGTGTACGTACACTGAAGTTCAGAGCTTATGCAGGCTGGGGACTGATACATGGAGACTGATGGTTGTGCCGTTTGATGATGTCTCAGAGGTCGGATGGGGTCAGCTAGTCTGTCTTTCTCCTGCCGATCGCTGCCCAGATTAACACCTCGATGAGGCTGACCCAGACCACCGGGTGGCCCCTGGGGTCCTGCCCTGGGCTGCTCGTACTGTCGCTGGCTGTCATGGTTGACGCTGGTCTACGGGGAGACAGGCTCAAGGCTAATGGCTCCTGCTAGTAGAACTGTCTGCAGGCTTTAGCGCGGGTGACAGCAACTTTCTTTGTAAAGTGTGTAGACACACCCTACAGTATCGAAAGGGCTTGTCAATGTTTGTGACCATCTCCACTGAAAACACACACACACACACACACACACACACACACACACTCACATACACATCCCTGTTGTTACATAAACAATTAGGTTGTGTTTCCCACATTCCTCTATTTCTATGGCAGCAGTAATGTGTTGTGTGTGTGCGTGTGCGTGCCTAAGTGACAGATATGTGTAGCGTATAGTCAGTCACTGTGTGTGTGTGTGTGCGTGTGTGTGTGTGTGTGTGTGTGTGTGTGTGTATCGATTAAGCACAGAAGCAACCATCAATTAGCTGCTTCTACGAGGCGTTGTCAGGAAGACAATTACCGAGGCTTCGCTCATCTCTTATTCTTCTCTCTAGACGGCCTCTTTGTGCCTGACCTCAATATGCCACAATATGTGTTCTGTTCAATAACAGCAGTTACTGGATTTATATCGAGATCTTTACTAGATACAATCTATTGTCTGTTTGCAATATGCACATGTTGTGCAATGTGTTGCATAATGCATAGTTGTGGGTTTTCTTTAAGGCATAAAACATGTTTCTTAAAAGAGAACTACCATTTGTTACTGCAGTATTCTATACTATACTACAGTATAAACTAAACTAATGCAACATTGCCACAGCGGTGCAGCATATATATGTAGCACATTTACTCTCTCACCTTATGAAAGGCAGGGTCAGTTATTCTCCACGCTTGCTAACTTTGAGCTCCAATCAAAACCACATCCCTCCGGCGCCGCCCACACTTTGTTGATGTGAGCGGTGTGCGCCACTTTGTTTACAGTATGTTCCTACTTACGGAGCCAGGCCTGTGTAGAAGTACCAGATTATTTTTTCAACACGCACAGAGGACGGTAAGATAGCAAAATGCGAAGAGATATTTGGTGAATTTGACTAAAAGTAACTTTCAATAGCTGACTATACAGTACCTTTAATTCTACATGAATGGTAATTGATAACAAGTAATAGAAAACGTTCCATTGCTGATTTTAAGTAAAACATTTTATTTTTTTCAATTTTCAAGGTAACATTTTGAATACATTTTAGTGGATCACTATTTTCTTTTCTTCTTTATTTTTTACATTAAATATAAATTTGATTGCTGTGGCGAAACGGCCCTTAGCAAATGGCGTAAGGCACCCATTGCAATATTATATCTATTATTTAACAACTGAAATATACAACTATTTTAATAAGTGTAAAATTGTGTAAAATGTATTATTTAGGTTGCTCTGAGAAGACCTGCTGGTCTCAAAAACCCCTGCCTACATCATGAGACAATTGTAATCGTAGGTAAAAGACCTGTCATGGTTCTTTCACTAAGAAACAACATGGTGCCCAAGAGCCTTCAAAACTGATTGACTCTTAAAGTAGTCAGTGTGAGCATTTACCTTTTTACTTTTCAAAGCCTTTTCCCGCCCTTTTAGAGTGCGATGGGCACCTCAAGTGTCCACTTTCAATCCAGCATCATCTTCAGAATAAAGTCACCGCAGCTCCAGCGATAAAGCAACAATCTCTTCTTATTCAAACCCAATCCCTCTCTTCAGCCTTCTGCAACCATAGAAAAGCAATTTGTTCTCGGTGAGAGCGATCTGATGCAATCAGTACGCTTCATGCTTTTGAATGAATGAAAGACAGGGGGAAGGGGGACAGTGTATTTAATTAAAAGACGCACTTTCATGTGATACAGCAGTTGTATAATTTGGGTAGGGGGATTTTGTGTTGAACACCTGCTTTCCGATTACAGCTGATTAACCTATCCAAACATGCGCTCCCGCACTCATCAAAGGCTATTCATCGTACAGAGGAGGCAATACTCTCAGTATAATTGTCTCCGAGCGGTTCTTTCTTTTTTTTTTTTAGCACTCAATTGGAAATGAATGTTATCGAAACGCATCCGTGCCGATGTGCCGTGCCTTGCAGGAAATGGGCCGGTGGGGGTAAGGGCGTCTCAACACAAAAGCATCTGTCACTTCCTGAGTGTGTTTGAGGGGGCGGCGGGTGGAACATTCTCATTTTCTCCACCTCTCCATCACCTTCAATCTCCTTCTCCCTCTGCCAGTCAGAGATGATATACCCTGAAGACCGGTCCGCTTTACACAATCTCTCCGCCTCTTCGCCTCACGACAGAGCCTCTATGAGTCGAATTATAGGCAATGCCACTGATGGGCTTTGAACTGTACCTGTACTTGTCATCTTCACATCCTGTTTCCTGTCATCTCTGGACGCTGCCTCGTCCCGCCAGTGTGTCGACGAGCCGCTGCTTCTATTTTTGACCCATATGCCTTCGTTTGTTTGCTGCATGTAAATCAAACTCTGCTTGCTTTGTTTGATTATTATTCTGCCGTGATAATTCGCATGGTTATGCATGGTTATGCATGGTTATCATTGCACTTTAAAGAGACACTCTTGATTTATCTGACTGTATTTAGGCACCCCCTGCTGTAAATATGTGGTACCATCACCTTGAAACTAATAACGTTCATGTATGGAAGTTATATGGGCCAATAAGGCTGATATACCTTTCTGGTGGACCAATCAGTGCTGTTTGACATTACCATTACATTACAGAACAGCTAATGTAAAGACGATTGTGAATTATCATAGGCTGAAGATTTACTGCATTTTGTTAATAAATGCCAGCCTTTTCTTTACCTGGGAAAAGTTTCGTATTGTAGCTTTAATGTATTGCAAGGACTAATTGACCGCTGTCACAGAACAGCTTTTACTTAACATGTTGCCCAGGGAGCGTGGCATCATTCCAAAGCCACATCCATTCTGGGCTCTGTTTGGACGCGTGCCTTGGCCTCAGCAGTTACTCTGCAAGCTCAGTGTGTATTTCATCAGGTTGTTAGCCATATCATCAATGAAGCATGCCGCTTAGTTGGCCTGTAACCACAGCCAATGATTTCCACACAAACGGAAAAACAACCGCGTGGGACATTCAGCTTTTGGATGGTTAACAACTTGTTCTCTCTTCCTGCCAATCAACGATCACGTCTTCCCCTATCTTCAAAGTCTTGGCTGCATTTTGAACACCCCTCACCACCCCCCCCCCTCCACCCCACCCCCATCTCTGACATTTCATTCCAACCGTCAGAGCCACATTAGTGCATCGATCTAGCTGCAGCAGTGCAGAGCTACTGTTAACGTGCATCTTTTCTGCCGCCTTTCGCTGGCAGTCTTTATATACCTGTCTAATTGGGCCTGGCGTGTGCTGTGTGTATAGAGCCAAAGGCCTCTCTGGAACGATTAGGACGCTGTCAGGCCAGGCTCTTTGTAGACCGCCAGCTCCTAGTTTGTGGGGTAGCCAGGGGTATTTGGGTGGGTTGAATACAATTGTATCTCTTTGTCTGATGAACAGTGGCAGCTGGAATGGAATTTGTTTTTGCGTTTTTTTCTTCCACCAAAATTTGGTGCGTTTGTGTGTGTGTGTGTGTGTGTGTGTGTGTGTGTGTGTGTGTGTGTGTGTCAGAAAGAACGGAAACTATTGGCCCTATCTTACAACCGGCGCAAAGCGGGAACGCAAGTGTCTTTGCTAGTTTCATACCGACGCATTGTCTTTATCCCGTCCTGCGCCCGGGTTGTTTAAATAGCAAATGCACTTGCGCCCATTTTAGCGCCCGTTGCTGTGTTGGTCTAACTATGAGGTGTGGTCTAGCGCATTGCTATCTGGAGGCAGCGGAAAGTGAATGCGTGATTGACCAGCAAAAACCTGGTCTAAAGTCAACGCGAGGCGCATTATCAAGATAGTATCGCCTATGGCAGGTGGACAACGTGTGTACACACTGCTTGTTACACATACAGGGGTGTGAAGGAGCACACAAATATGCAAAGGATTAAAAATGTAAACTGTACAATGTGAAATACTATTTGTATGCAGCCTTCATCACCATATTTTAGGGATCTCGCTGTTGTCCAGATAGATGGTCTGCTCCAGCGCTTTCACAAATTCACTGGTATAATATCAATCCGCCTATGATGCAAGCGCGCCTGGATTTTTAAAGGGAATGGGAGATTCTCTAATTGGTTTATCGTATGTTATGGCCAAAACACACCCATATATAATTAAGAGCGTAAAGGCCCTTTCAGACAGGACGCGACAGCGACACCGCTGCGCTCTGAAACCCATTCATTCCTATGTCGTGCGCCTCGCAACGGCGGTTGACTGCGTGCAGTGTCTGGAATGCGTGCATTACAAAAATGTTTTGAAACCAAAAATAGATGCAATGCTATTGTGATTGCTATAGGTGGGTTGCTTTAAAGCAAGTTAAACCATAACCATAACCATAACCAGGTTACATTAATGAAACATACATGTTACAATGCAATTTGCTTATATACAGTGCAAGAAGGTTATAACCTAAGCAGGATGAGGAGTTGCAGCTCTTGCGTTCATTAAAGGTAGATGTACAATCGTGACATCTGTCAGGCTGAAGGACAGATAGCTACTTTTCCCTGTAAAGGTCTGTGTAGTAGAGCATTGCACATGATCACAGCCACTGTGTTTCTTGTTAACACTAACCCAAGCCATTTGCTCAGACTGAAAGCAGACAGTGTCTCACAAGCTGCCAGCAAGGCTGCCACCATACAAACCCACATTAAGGGAAAAGGGAACATTGGAGAACATGCTAATTGCTCTGACAGTGTGGAATTGTTGTGTAAACTCATTTTGGCACAAGGGTGAAATGAGACCACACGGTGTGACATTGAAATAGTCAATCAACACTCTACGGCTTGAATTTAGTGACAGGGAATGTGTTTATGCAGACATTTATAATGAAAAGTTAATGATGTTCATAGCTCATTCCAGACCACCTGAGTGGGTTTTTTCTTTTTCCCCAAACTTTGCTATTTAATTTTCAAGTAAAAGTCGATCATATGAGAGATGTTTCTAGAGTAATCTGTGTTCATCAATTTCACAGCAAGCGAGGGGGTGGGCTACTGCTCTTAAACTCAGGCACAGTGCACGTAATGAACTGACCGAGGGAAATGCCACTGGCAACGTCCCTAAGGCTCTCGTTGCCGCAGTAATACACATAAACATGCAAATGCATTCCAGAAACACAGAATCCTGTCAGAAGATATCAGCTGCATCGTTATTTACCTTTACAGAGTTGTCAGGCATGCTGTAGAGCATTGCCTAGAGGTAAACAAGTAGCCAAGGAAAGCTCTGCATTGCAAATCAGCAAAAGTAAGACAAATGCTTCAGTGTGGGAATGCCAAGTTCTGCAGTGTTATCCTTTCCCAGAACAAATATCAATGCAAAAAATACTTTATCTCCAATAATGTAAGTAATGCAAAATGTTGCAATAGGGTTGAAATGTGTTCCCTGTGCACAACTTATTAATGGAACTATTTAGTATTACAATTAAAGCATTTCACAGTGGTGTACACTATTATAGTGTATTCATGAACAAACTAACCATGATCTAAAAAACGATCTCACACAAATCCTCTCCCAAACATCGAAATATTCAAACATAACATTTATTAAGCATTTGGGTCAAAGACGAGACATGTACATTTAGTGTCCAGAGGCCCATTCATTAATCATGAAAATATTAACTCAACTCATGCCCTTCTAAATATTTGTTTGCCAAACTAGTAGTGACCAGTGATGTTTGTGTGAAGTATGTTTGTGTACAAGCACTCAGTACTTGGATGGGGCTCTTTGCAAGAATGACTGCATCACTGCGGCGTGGCATAGAGTGGATCAGCCTGCCTCACTTGTGAGGTGCCCAGGTTGCTTTGATAGCAGCGTAACCCGTCTGCATTGTTGGGTCTTGTGTCTCCCATCTTCCCCTTGACAATACACCATACATTTTCTATGGGGTTCAGGTCAGGTGAGATTTCTGGCCAATCAAGCATAGTAATCCCATGGTCATTGAAACAGGTATTAATACTTTTGGCGATGTGGGCAGGTGCCAAGTCCTGCTGGAAAATGATAGAAGCATCTCCATAAAGCTTGTTAGCAGAAGGAAGCATGAAGTTCTCTAATATTTCCTGGTAGATGGCTGGGTTGACTCTGGACTTTATGAAACACAGTGGACCAACACCAGAAGATGACATGGCTCCTCCAGACTCTGGGACCTTGATTGCCAAATGAAATGCAAAATGTTCTTTCATCTGAGAAGAGGACTTTGGACCACTGAGCGACAGACCAGTTCTTTGTCTCCTCAGCCCAGGTAAGACACTTCTGACGTTGCCTCTGGTTCAAGAGTGGCTTGACACCAGGATTGTGACAGCTGTAGCCCATTTCCTTGACACGTCTGTGTGTGGTGGCTCTTGATACTTTTGACTCCTGCCTCAGTCCACTCATTGTGAAGCTCCCCCAAGCTTTTGAATGACTTTTGCTTGACAATTCTTTCAAGGCTCCGCTTTTCCTACTAAACGTTTTCCTTCCACTTGACTTTCTATGAATATGCTTGACTACAGCACTCTGTGAACATCCAGCTTCTTTAGCAATGATCTTTTGAGCGTTTCTCTCCTTGTGGAGGGTGTCGATGACAACTGTCAACTTTCCCCATGATCGTGAAGCCTACTGAACTGGACTGAGGTACCATTTACAGTCTACAGTATTGCACTATTTCACAATATTCACATTTTCTGAGATACTGAATATGGGGTTTTCATGAGCTGTAAGACGTAATCATCAAGAATATAACAAATACAGGCTTGAACTATTTCACTTGAAATTACTTAACCTGTACGCAATATTCTAATTTAAGTAGAACCTGTGTTCGGGGGTGCATGCGTGTGTGTGTGTGTGTGTGTGCACATAATCTCTGCAAAAATTGAGCTGCAGCAATAGTTGGGTGTAACCAGGCCGGTGTATGCCCACACCGTGAGGCAATATTTTCAAACATAAACATACCCATGTTTTCCGCGATAATACTATAAAACTATAATGCAATTATAGAGTGTAACGTCAATACACAAAGTTAAGTAAATATTTATGAAATATTAGTTGATGCTGGTCTTTTCTAGTGTTTGCTGTTCATATTAAATGTATCATCTGCAGCTTTGCATTTACATTTTAGTCCAGATATATGGCTGTTGCTGTAAACAGACTCAGATATGTTTGTCGTTGTTTCTGGCTGAGCTTGACCTTTCACCTTTCACTGCAACAACGTAAGGAGGGGTTGACTTGCAAAGTCTTGCTTTAGCCTCTTTGTGTGTGTGTGTGTGCGTGTGCGCGTGTGTGTGTATACTCATTGCAGCATTTGCTTTCAAAGCTTTTAGGACACAGATGCATTGTCTCAGTTAAATATGGGTAAAGTCAGTAATACTTTAGCAATAGCAAGAGAGGTGTAATAAACAAACATTTGTGACAGCGTTATGAATTGAAAAGGTTCCCTGCTGGCTATGAACCACAGTCAGTGCCTCATTTCAAAAACGTACCGATACTCTGAAACGGAGAGTGCATTATGAGAGCTCAGCGGCTTAGTTGGTCAGATGTTTTGGAAGATGTTCAGTAATGCACTACGATGCATCACATCTTTCCTGGAAGGAAAATGCTGACTTCACAAAAACACAGAGACTGCATACAATCTAAGTGGTTATGTAAATATTGTGCATGGTTCAGTCTTTTGTCTGTCAAAACGTTAATACGCTGCACACGTATGCTAAGTTGTGTCTGCCTTACAGTACAGATGACCACGGCAATGTTAACATTGACGGAAAGCTATTAGTCATGCACCATTGTTGAAGGGGGTTAATTGTCTTCTAAAGGAAATGCTTTGGCTTCACAGGGTATTCTATTATTCTATGATTTACCTGGCTGGCAGCAGAGGAACCCGCAAGATTGCAGCGCTCCCCTACAGTAACATGCACCTGTTCCCACAAAAGCCTCTATTCAAAACTCCCACACTGAAAATAACAGGGGGATAAATTCCTAGTCATGATGCTTTTTAGTGCCAACATTCTTGGCACAAACCAAGGACAGGAACACATAGGAATTTCTGCTGGGCTGCAAGTTCAACATTATTAAACCAATATATACCCTGCATTATTAATGAATTTATGATGTGTTCTAGTCCTGAACACTTCAACTCAATAACTGCAATCCCATAATTAATACGATTATCTCTAGGAAGTATTTTAACTGGATTAACACGGACATGTCATTCTGAATGAAATTCTTTTGGAAAATGTTAGCTAATACACTTTTTGACAAATTCACCAAATATCGCCTTGCATTTCACCAGCTCTCCGTTCTCTGTGTGTGCTGAAACAATGATCAGGTACCTCTACACAGCCAATTTAGGGTGCAGTCTTTAAAGCTCAGGACACCATGATCTAGGGATGGATCTGGAGTTGTTGGTGGCATAGGTGGTTGAATATGTTAACACCAGCGGTGGGCAATAAAGGTTAACAGTATATTGGTTGTTTCTCTCGGTTTTGGGAAGACCAAATTAAAAGTTAAAGGATAAGGGGTAATTTTAGAATCTAACCCCCACATACTGTACTGTACATGTAAGTTTAATAACATTGTTTTTCTCTTGTCAACCAGGATTGTATTGCTAAAATATGTTGTGCTTACCTTGGAAGCCAATGTCAAGTTTATTTATATACCGGTAGCCCTTAATAACTTTGCAGTCTCAAAGGGCTGTACACCCTATATTTCACAACACCCCTTTAAGATGCTCCTCCTCCCAGGCAAGAAAAAACTTCCATTAATAAAAACCCCAAAAAAGGGAAGAAACCTTGGGGACCAGTGGACCACAGAGGGAGAAATCCACCCCTCCAGGACGGTTAAGATGCAAAGAATAATATAAACATTAGTGTTTGAGTAGTGTCCTAACAGGTGACCAGCATAAACATCTTTTAAAAGGTTGACCTAGCACAGATTGATCTTCGGGAACACCAGAGATATCCTGAGGATATTGCTTTTTTCCAGTCCCATTCTATTGTTTTATCACTACAATATGTACTGTAGAAGGATTTGTTGATCCCTTTTTGACATTTTTTAAATAAGAATAAATACATAATTTTGGCTATATGCACCAAAACACAGAAACATCTGCCACATGTCAGTGTTATCAATACATATGTTGAGCATTGTGTAAATGAAGTAATCTAAACAAATCACTTCATGCATCGCTCAAGTAATTTTAATCAAATTGCAACTATTAGCCATTACCATTTTACTCAGTGTGTGACTAAACGGAGTCAGTATGACATCAAATGTCCTTAATGATTACATTTGATATTAATGCTTCCCTGCAGCAGTGCGATTCCTCCAATGAACCGCTGAGTCTGTCCTCAACCTCCAGCTGACAAAGTGCTGTGAACCATCTCTTCAGCAGTTTTGCACAAACACCTTTGTTTACAAGATGGTGTACAACAGCGGAAGTTAATTAAAAATTATTTGATTATAATAATTAGGTTTCATGATATATATTATTTGTGTATGTATTTGTGTATATATACTGTATGTATGTGTGTGTGCAAAATGTGTCTTTCCATGTATTGTGCAGAATAGGATAGGTTGATGCCTAGCTAAAGGTTGTTGGTTCTATCCCCGGCATCCTTGAGCATTCTATATGGAATTCTCACTGTTAAAGTTCCTTCAGTTAAAAGTATTGCCTAAAGAAATGAATTGCAAACCCACCTCTACCTTCACAGAGGGAACACCATTTAGACAACAGCCGATCATAGCATAGGTTCATGGCATCATCCCGTTTTTAACACAGCAAGTCTCTGAGTACTGGACGAGGGTAACTGGACCCACAAGTGATTCTTTAAATCCTCTATAGTTCCATCCTTCCATGCTTATATTCCGTGACCTTCGCACCTCATCCTGGAACCGCAATAGGGGGAAATCTAGAAGGAAAGGCAATTTGGAACAGCATTAACCACAGCCGGGGCCTCTGACCTCACACCCGCGCTTTAAGCTTCTGACAGAATAGGCTGCTCAGAATGGTTGCCTAGTGCCTGTTCAAGTGGGGGGGGGGGGGGGGGGGGGGGGGGGGGGGGGGGGGGGGGGGGGGGGGGGGGGGGGGGGGGG
>JAODOY010020000.1:6243-25213 GCA_025399855.1 Forbesichthys papilliferus
TCATAGCCAGGTGAACATAGGTGATGTTAACAGTGTCACAGGGGTTTTGACATCTATTGTTATACTAGTTATAGTATCAGTTATGATACTTTTATAGTTATAGAAGCAGACAACACTTTCAACTGGTCATAGCCAGGTGAACATAGGTGATGTTAACAGTGTCACAGGGGTTTTGACATCTATTGTTATACTAGTTATAGTATTTTGCCCTTAGACCTTCTATAGTGCATGTAGCCTATGATTAAGAACCAATGCCAGATCATTTGTCATAATGGACATTAACCACTTAATCTAAACTTTGAGAAACAAGCAAGAGGTTTAGCCTGGTTTAAAAATCAATCAGATCTGGCCAATTTTAATTAACTCTGAAATTAAATGAGTTGCTCAATACAGCCATTTCATCAGCTGGGTGAAGGACATTTATCCGATTGTAATGCAATGAGAGCTCTGATTCAGTCTACATGGGAGCTGCTGCCTACTGGTATTAGGGAAATACAGGTAAGCTTTACATATAATCTGGCACTGTGAACAGTCTGTACACGCCGCAAAACCCTAATAATCCCATATAGACAAGTCAGATGAACAGATTCAAGAGTCATTTACAGGCATAATCTCTTGCAGAAGTGTAAACAGAGACAACAGCTGATCAGAGATTCTGTAAATCTATCCCACCAATATTGCTAACAGTGAGAACTCAATAAAATGCATTAATCAGTGGAAATATAATGGCCTCTAAAGTATGTTCCCAAACATTTGTTATTTGAATAAACATGCTTTCTTCAAAATCTCATATTTTGAACAATCTACACTGCCCATCAAATGCTATTTATGCTATGCACATATTGATTGGCAACCAATATTGTGCTAAGATTAATTAACTAAAACATGTTTACATTTTTTTCATCTTTCATATATTTTAATGCTAAGAAATTATAAATTTTTTTCGTTAGCATGTTCAACACTAGACTTGTGTAGCAGCCCTGAGATATTACTTTGCAGATATTTCTGTCCTGTTGAGATCAATTAATTCTTAATATAGATAGCCACTTGGCTCAGGTCAGTGAATCAATATTAAGCTTAGCTGTATCTGTGGATAGTCTTTATAGCTCAGACAGGCTGAAGCCCAAGCTGAGGTTGGTCCTTGGTTGTTGGGGGGTGTTTTTGTTACCCGTGCCTGTAGTAATAACACCTGAAGATCTTGTGTTACGCCAATTTAAATATCTGGCTTCTAGGAATGTGATGCTAGTATTATTACACTCCTCTCCAAGGCCAAGACAAGAAATTAGTCTTTCGGTCAGCCAGTCCCTGGTAACCACATTAGTAGGCTATCGATTTCAGCCTGTTGGCAACTGGAGGCTAACTTCAAATGTCCCACAACAGAATCGATTATGTATCATCTCTACATCCCATTCAGAGAAAGCATGCAATCTCTCCTTGTATGGACGTAACCACGACTACATTCACATCCCACAATGATATATTTAGAGAGTGCTTGTGCGCTAGTGTTTGTATCAGCAGCCAGTGTTGTTCATTATGAATTAGTGCAAGCTAGCAAAGAGAAGCAACACTTCTTTTCAGTATACTTATCTGTACTTATTATTTTTAATCAATCTTACTATGCTACGCTAATATGTTTTCCTATATGATTTATAAATCATTCACGCAATCATTCAGGGTGAAACGGCATTTTACCCTGTGGATCATTACAGTAATTACTAAATACATATTTGGAGAGCAGCATTATATATATTTATATATATAATGGAGAATATAGGAGAGCGACAGAAGAGAGAGATAGAGAGAGCATTTATTTGTAGCATATGTTTGCTCTTCGTGAAAGATCATATTCTCTCCTGCATTTGATCTGAATGAGGCAGAGGTGGCAGTCTTTTCTCCAAGCAGAGTCTGCAGGAACTGCACTTAATAGGGTGTTCCAGTCCACATGGCCCCACTTTACTGTGCTGATGTAAAATGCAGGATAAAAATCACTTTGAACTTAGCAGGCTTTTGAAAACAAGGCAAGGGAAACATGTATCCCAGCTAAAAAGAAATCATGTCTATAGGTGTCATGTCTGCATGCACAGATTCAGCACAACGATACAAGTATTAGGCTGTAAGGACAATTATGAGACAACAAGCTACTTGGTGTTTTATGTAGTGCATTCTAGCATTGTTGTGCTTTGAGCTTCTTCGGTGGGCAAACTCACCACATTTTTCACAGATGTGTGGTGTGGTTTAATGGAGTAGACTAGTGCAAAACCTGTACAGGTTGTGAATTGCATTGCATGCAAATTAAGGTATAGTCCATAATTGCTTATTAAACATGTTACAAACTGTTTGAAAACATGGAAACTATCTTAATTAGTAGGCTAGACATTTGAAAATTCCAAAGATTCCAAGATTACATTTTTTTTTAATTGGTAGAATGAATCACTATGAAATGCAGTTCATATTTCAATATTTCAGAATAGCTTTTTAGGGTAGTTGTACCAACATTGTTATTGAATATTAAATGAAAACAGGTGATGGACGAAAGCACCTGCACATTTGATTTTGAAAGCCTTGCTTCTAAGATGTGCTTTGCTTTACATTTCAGTCGAACTCTTCATTCAAAACCCATTGGACAGAAAACCACTACTCCATGAAGGTCTACATGGATAGTTAAAAGGGACAAGCCAACATTTTGTCCAACTGTATACAGCGCACCAAAAACATAAATGTCGTCCCGACTGCTACGTTGCCTACAGTTTTGGCCCAAAAACTCTGGAGTTGGTCACATGTGGTCAGGTTTGAAAGCACAACTGTGTTGTTTATCTGACAGATACAACATTATCACAAATTGTTGCCCATTTAAAAAGACATAGTCAGCAACTGCAACATTCATCATGCCCATATTTTTTTTTTTAATAAACTAAAACTTCTATATGGTACACCAACTGGCATTGGTAAGAAATAGCCAAAGCTCATACCTATACTCATACATGCTCATACATAACTTAAAAGCCAAGCTTAAAGTTATTGCTGTTCCCATGCCCTCAGTGAAGCTACACTCAACGTAGGTAGACTATAGGAAACATAATGACAACATCACAAGGTTAGTACAGTATTTAAATGAGAGCAAGGAGGTTGCAGCAACATTTTGTTCAGCCTTGCTGAAAGCATACTTTTGCATATCACTCTGGATAATGTGTGTTCCGGTTCTTATCATTTTCAGACCAGATATCCAGATAGCTTTGCTCCGGTGCATTCAACTATAGACACAGGTATAAGCTGCAGGTAACACATAAGATGGCAACCCTGCCTTGTACACACAGCCTGAAGCTTGTGACAACAGGACACACAGGTTGCATTACATATCATCCTGACGAGGCAAAACTCACACACCAAACATTCCTCCTCTGAGGCAGTGAGCAAGGGAATCATATGTAAAAACCAGCTGCTGTCATGATATTTGACCCGTGATTACATCCTTTAACAGGGGCATGTTTCTTTCTATGAAGACAGGCCAGTTTTACCTAGTTCAGCCACATACATCAAGCTGGTTCATCCAAGCAGCAAAGAAAGTGCTTATATTTCACATTGTTGGCTTTGGTTTGAGTCCTCTCCTGCCTTGCACTTGAGTAACAGCTACAGTATTGTAGTGTATCCTATGTTAGAACACTTTTGTGGACCTCTGAACATTAGGCTGATGCCAGTATTTTGAGAAACAGGCTACCAATAAACTTGCACTAGATACAACTATAAACGTAATTTTAAAGCAAGCAATAATGTGTGTTGCTTGATAGCAAGCAACAAACATTGACCGCCAGTAAATTATAGTTGTCTAAATATTTGAAACAGTAGTGTGGCCAACACAATGACATGCATCAAAAACCACAGGTGTTTGATTTGCTGGGTAGCACAGTTATATAGGAACATGTGCTTGTGACCAATACTTCTTGCATTGTAGCAGCACAATACTTTATGATTACAGTAACATTAGAACTCTCTCATGTGAACTATATGGTATGATATATTAGAGCTTATGAGCAGACGTGTGTGTGTATGTCTTGTGTATGGCAGGCAAGTGAACTGGTGGGGGGGAGGAACGCAAAGATGTCATTGGAAAGCTGGATGTTAAACGTAATATTGATTTGTCGAGCTAGCTTAATGCTGCCAGCATATAGGTAGTTGTGAACTAGCAAACTAACTAGGCTAGACTAACTAGGCTAGACTAGGCTGGAGCCTACTCAGTTATTTTGATCAGCACTAGGATGTGCATGCCTTAACCAGATTAAATTATATTGGGAAAATCAATTATATCAAACACCCCATTATTTTAAATTATTTTGAGCCTGCCTCACAATCTCTCCCAACAAAGAAATGTTCTCATTGATCTCTTCTGTGCTTGATATTTTGCCATGTGGATTCCTGGGCAATCAAAAATAGTGTGCCTTTAGTTAGGGTTAGGCAACTGTCTTTATTGTTATGGGGCACTAAAACAACAAATATTTGCCTAGGTGTTTAGGAGTTATGGCCAGTGGGATCTATATGCTTGATAAAATGTAATAATAAATAATGATGACAGTTTAAAAAGTTATTTTAGGTCTTTAAATTATTATTCATGTGCGATTCTCGCACAAAAAGTCTCACTGCAATTTTCAACACGGGTTCTCTACCGTGGCGTGGAACATATTCAGTTGGTTCAGGCCTTACATTTGTGGTTAACTGAAAAAGCTAATTCAACTCATCTTTACAACAATGTGTGTAATAGTGTACAATTAAAGAAACGGCCAGTTCTTGAGAGATCCCATGACATAAATTGAGCTATGCACTCTTTTATATGTCGGTTTTATTGCCTTTCTGGCTATCACAGCTACAGCCAAGAATAAACACATTTACCATCCAATGCCGTTCCTGTTTTCTGAGTTGCCCTGAGCAGGCATGGGGTGGTCTACTGGTCAAAGAACCATACCATACAATAATCTTAACAAATTCACAAAAATACATTAAAATAATGTAAATGTTACAAGTCTATGTTCGCCACGAATATCAGTCCGGAGTAGGGGTGCACGATATTGATCAAATGTGATATTGCGATATCTTCATCTCATCCAATCAATCAGATGTCACTGTTTAAAATCTGAGTACATGTGGAAATCAAAATGTACGACGTACGCCAATGTCAATCTTGGAAAACATCAGATAGCCACTTATTGGCTAGACTGATTTCTACATGTGACACTTAATTGAGGGGAAGGCACAATGTGAAAATGATTATACATAGTATTAATGCTAAATTTTGTTTGCCTATCATCATGCATCTTAACTGTCCTGGAGTGGTGGATTCCTCCCTCCGTGGTTCCTTCCCAAGATTTTATTCCCTTTTTTCCCCATGATGTTTTAATGTAAGTTTTTCTTTGCCCGGAGGGATGAGCAGGTTAATGGGGTGTTGTTTGTTTCCATGTGAAATGTAGGCTGTACAGCCCTTTGAGACTGTAAGGTGATTAAGGGCTATATAAATAAATTTAACGACTTCACTGATAGTCACGACAAAAATTAATTGGAGCTAACAAGATCAAGATAAAGGTGATTTTTATTGTCACATACAGGTACATGTAGCAAAATTGTTTATTTTTGTTACACAAGTCTTGCAATTTTGTACAGTAATCACAAAAGACCATTTATAAAGTTTTTTCCACCAAGATACAAACTTTCAAATATTGTAGCATGAGAAATGGGCACAGATGACATCTGAAACATCTGCAACAACTTTTTTGTTTAAAGAGATCCTTGCCAAGATTTGTAGGGTCAATAAATGAAATTGTGATTTGATTACACCTATCTGCACTGGGAGGGTCTCTAGCCCATTATCTAGCTAGCCGTTCTGCCATATGCATGTGTGCATGTGTGTGGACTGGCAGTAAAACTAGCCATTACTTTGCTCACAGACAAAATATTCGATTAACTCAACAAATTAAAGCCCTGGACACACTGCAAGCGACTAGCAGCTATGTAGTGACAAGAGACAATTAAAAGTAAATGAGATTTAGTGATTTGAAGCAATGACGACACCAAGTGGGCGGGTACCAAGTTCAATTTCAACTTCAGGCGATGCGATTTACGGCGAAGCCTCACTACGTACGGTGAAACCGCATGTGTGCGTACAGCGCGGGTGTGCCATTTCTGGATACAGACGATTGACAAACTGCTTTGGAAAATATCACTCTATAATTACGTCTAACACAAAACATAGTTTCACTAACACAAAAGATGTGCGTAATAATCATTAATTAGACTGCAACCACAGACTAAACTAAGTATTTTAAGTATATTAAGTATGTTCAGACGGCGAAATTAGCTCATTTAAAAACTTGTTTCTACCAGTAATGTTCCACAAGCTCAATATTAATGTAACTAAGAGATTCGCTGGAATTGAATTTTTTATTATGCTTATAACACCCTAGAAACTGATTTTCATTATGTTAGCAAGACGTTAGCTTACTAGCCGGCTGAACAAATACAGCAAGAGCCTGCGAGCAGACTTTGGTTCGCTGTGGCGATGCGGCCCACACTGAATTTGCATAAAGATGGATTTTTCCATTTTTAGGCCCTCGTCACACAGGATCTCCTAAACGCACTGTATGCAATCCCTACGTGCATTGTGCCAGAGTCCCAGCGACATAAATGGAGTACGGTGTTTCGCCGTACGTAGTAGGGCTTCGCCGTAACGCCGGGTGCCCACCATCAAATATTTCGCATTCATTATTTTTCTGCAAGCACCGTCCGTATTTTTCTGCATCCAAAGTAAATATACAACGCAAGTCAAACGGACCGAGTGTGGGCGTGTTGCTGCCAGGACTCGCTATGCCAGTGCATTAAATTAGCAATCTAAATAACTAGGCTACTTTGGATTTTACTATTTAACATGGACGTTGTTTGTGTAATTAACAGATTTGATGTTATATATTCCTTTAACGTTAACAAGACTACAACCACACTCACCATGAACCACTAAACTAGTAAGTAACCATGGTTTTCAGACGGCGAAAATATAAATATTTTGAAAATACTTTTTTCTAGACATAGACTGTTCCACACGGACAATATGTGTATTATGTAAGAAATTCGCCAAAATAAAAAAAATTGTTGTATGCTTTTAACACTTTAGAAAACGATATTAGCGTGGCTAACAGCTAGTTAGCTGGCTGGGAATTTCAAAACTTCCGGATGAATCTTGTACGTTGCCGTACGGCAAAAAACGCAAGTGTTGAGAATATTGAATGCATGCGACATTTGAAACGCAATGCTGACCAGTGCGACACGCATAGATTTTGACTGCCCTATTGACAATGAATGACTTCCAGCGCAACGCAGCGCAATGAACGCATTTGGTGGGCACCTGGCGTAAGGCAACTACCAGTGGGAGCTAATGATATCGTTGACTGACAGATACTTAAGTTGAGTGGGAAATATATGAGAAGGATACCTATGCAAATAAAGCCTGGACTGTAAACAAGCGTCCAATTTTCAGCTACAAAGCCATGTGACGAGGGGATTGTTGGCAGTGTGTCTGGGGCTTTAGGGCTTTTCACATGGGAAGCGGGATTCGCTAATGTTCAATTAATTTTCGATGAGAGGTGGGCAAGCTAGGCGGCCGAGGCGGGCAGGTTTGAAGATGGAATGGCGGGCAGGCACAGTCCCGAGAACTTTGCCGCTTGTGTGCACAAATCGACAACACGCCTGCCTATGGAAGTCTATAGAGGACTAATTTTAAATGCAATCCCAAATATAATTTTAATTGTCAAACAATTCCACGCTTTAGAGTGGACTTAATTCAAATGAAAATGCAATCTTAATATTGCATTTTCATTTTCAAAATATTCCCCGCATTTTAGTGGACACAGGAGTTGTGTGTAGAACAGGAGTTCCCAAACTTTTCAGATTGCAACCCCCACTATCCCCAAAGGTAGTAGAAGAATAACAGCCATTATTATTTTATTTATAGTATTTTAAGGCTAGTAACAGAATACCGTTCATCAATGCAATGTACACTGTACAATTCATTACAATTATGGCTAAAATATGGCATTTCTTCACATTAATATGTAATTTTTTTTTTTTTTTTTAAGAATCTCATGACCCCCTCACGTGTCTCGCGATCCCCCCGGGAGGTTCCGAGCTCCACTTTGAGAGCCACTGGTGTAGAAGACCAAAAAGTATTTGGTCTTCTTAAAAAATATTGATAACAATGTAGAAACAAGCTAATAAATACTGTTTTGATTAATAGAATGTTTATTACAACATTAATGCAGTTGCATTCAAGAAGGTCACCAAATGCAAAATGTGTTTGGGACAGTAATTAGCAAACCCAGACAACCTTAACCAATGCTGTGCATTCACACCATGCCCATAACTTCACAACCTAAATTCAACTAAGCTGAATGAGGTTTTACAAATACTATGAGGCAGTAAATGGGAACTAAGGTCAGATATCTGATCATATTAAGCCACACTGAACACAGCAATAAATCACTTCCTATTTTTAGTCAGGGCCTTTTAGCCATAATCTAAATGTTTACACAATAACTCACTGGCTTTGATTTTGAACAGCTTAGTATGGGAATGAAAGACAACTGATGCAATATCTACCCACATCTTCACACAAACTGTCAAATATCACAAAACTGAAAGATCTTTTAGTAAACCCACCATAGAGATGGGGCCAGGTGGACAGATGAACAGCTCAATAAAGTGCAACTCCTATAAAAGAATGTGTCTGTATTGAGTTAAGTCACTATCTCAATCATCTTAAAGAGATCATCACAAAGGTAGAGCTTGAGGAGGCCACAAATAGAAAAGGGCAAGCTAGTAGGACATCACATGGTTAAGATAGTAAACAAATATGTTATGCAATACAAGTGTGCATGTGACAGGACGGTAACTTAACATTAAGCAACCTACAGTATTTCAACATTCACCTGGGGTTGTCTTAGGAGCCCATCCCCCTACATTGACTCACGTTTCCCCGCTCAATGTTTCCTGCTTCCCGCACAGAAGGGGGCGGGAAGGGAAGGAAACGCCATAATAATGGTATAGCCTACTACATGCAAAAGTTGATTAGCTATCATGCAGCCAGTCACAATGGGAGAAATATGTTTACCACTTGGACCGAGTGTAATTTCTACTTTGCTAACTTATAACACTAAAAGGCGGGATTTGTGTATACAAAGTAACAACCCAGAAAAAGACAGGCACATGGTAATGTACCGAATATGCAACGTTTAAAAACTGGGTGATTAGTGACAAAAGAGTCCACGTCAACGTGACATGGAGCGTTTGCATTCGTGACAACTAAAAACGCACGCACGGCAGTAGTGCACAATCATAACAGGGATCTGTAAATGATAGGTGATGCTCTGAATTGTGCACTTCAGTGCCTTGCAAACAGCACAAAAACACGTCACACCGCATGGCTCTTTATTTGTTGACAAGCCAAACACGGGCGCCTGGTGGAAATAGAGACACTGTGGGCAGCGCTGCAGCAATCACTTGCCTTCTAGCAAGTTGTCTCGCCGAAAATATTCGAGCTAACTGGCAAGCTAATGGCTCAGCTATAATGTAACTGAGGAAGAGAGAAAGCACATTCACCTCCGTTAGCTGCCGTGCCCATCCCCCAACTCACCAGCCTTCCATGTCCGTGGCCACCATCTTTAATCTGTGCTCTGTCTCCCTTTCCACTGCACAAAACATGACCAAAACGCAAACCACTCACCTTTAACGACCATCGCTGACTCAATCATCACCTTCCGAATTTATAAATCGATATTAGTATAAATGGTCTGTATTTTTGTATTGAAAATTGGCCGTGCGAACGGAACCGCGCCTTGGAGAAGAGCAGCAATCCTAAACTGCCATCTGGTGGTATTTTTCTCTCTGTAATGCAGCTGGAATGGCGCAGCCTCAGACCAAGACAAAGCTGCCCCCTGGCGGACACACTGTGCCGCGGACACGCGCCCCAGGGCCGAGAAGAGGGAGGGAGGGACTGCAAGACCCCTACAACGGAACAGTCGCGGGGACGCACCTAATAGCGTATATAAAGGTCCCTCAATCTCGTTTTCTTACCGTCTCTTTGCATGTCTTCTTGGGTCAATAAGCATCCTGTAAGCTATATTTCGATTCATAGCCTAACAGTGAACTTAGTGAAGTAAAAAAAAAATGAGGAAAGAGAGGTAAGAGTAGGCTAATAATGTGGCTGGATGTAGGCGCCTATAGGCCTATATATCTTCACACACACACACACACACATAATTTATGTTACATAATGTGTAGGCTACACACGTACAGTGTTGTCCCTAGAACAGTTGATATAAACCCCTCCATCCATTAGTATTCTTACAACAAAACAAAACAGTAACTGTAATCCATTACAGTTACCAGAAATAGTTGATTCAGATTACAGGTATTTCTTAAAAATTAGATTATTACTTCTAGGATTACTTTCAAATTGAAAAAGGAAGTTGGCAGAAGAAAAATGCAAAAAACAATCACCTGTTCTCTTATTAACCTTTCAATAATGTACATGACTAATTGAAATGAAGTCCTACTTTAATATGATCTGAGCTGAGCAATTTAAACAGTCACAAAAATAGAAATATTTGGCGGCCAACCCAGTATTGCTTTGGATGCCATTTCAAATCATTTTGAGGCGTGAAGTAATCTAAAAGTTATGGAAAGTAATCATATTATGTTATTAAATTTAGGCAATCCAAAAATTACGTTACTTGTTATAATTTTAGTCTGGTAACTAGTAACTGAATACATTTTTAAAGTAACCTATCTAACCCTATTACACACATACACGCAACAGATAAACACAGATGTGTGTCCAATGTTTTTTTTATCATTGGAGAGAGTTTCTCACAGAGACAGGTGTCTTTTATTTCTATTTGTGTTTGAAGTGGTGACACTATCCATTAACTGAGGTTTAAATTAGCCTATAATAATCTATTTCACACGTTGAATGTGTAATTAGCATTTTAATTCTTTGTTTTGGCTGACACACAAAACAGTACTTATATTTTTCACAAATCCTTTTGCACTATTTGTCATGAACAATCACACAACCCCTCAAGCTGTCACCGATTTTGGGCTTTTTATGTTTACAGCCTGCCAGCCAGTAAGATAGTGTGTTGAAATACTAAATCAATATAAACTGGTTGACACTCATTCAAAGCAAGAGAATTCAAATATTACAGGAGAAGCTTCTAGAAGAAATTGCCAGCAAGAAAAATAATGCTTTTAATCCTCAGAGTAGAACTGGTTAATACATACTACAACACAATATAATACAATAAAATAAACCAAATATAATAAACCAAATACTAAGTATACGTAAACATACAAACCTTATGAGCATAATTTGGAGTAATGATGAATATGAATAATAATGAATACTACTTGTGCATAAGTATGTCAGGGCCCTGGAATTAGATAATATATTCAGTATTATTACCCTTTTCATTATGGAATATATTACTTTATTATTTTCACTTTGTTTTAACCTATTACACCAAATATTTTGTTTACATGCATATTTTACAATTGGATATATCGATGTCTTATATTTCAATGAAACCCATAGCAAATTCTGTGAGGGGAAGCCTTAAATTCCATTGACTGTACCATCATTCAGCATTCCTCTCAGCTACCACCAGTAACTCCCTGTTATAAATTATGAATTGGCTAATGTTCATTTATATCTTCTCTGATAAATAAAACATTTGTAAGATACGCAGAAATCCTGCCTTCATAGAGCTTCTGCTCTCTCACTCTCTCTCTCTCTCTCTCTCTCTCTCTCTCTCTCTCTCTCTCTCTCTCTCTCTCTCTCTCACACTCTCTCTATCACACACTCTCACTCACAAACACACACATGCACACTCTTCTTCTTTAAAGCATTTATGTAAAACTGCCTGACTGTCTGGAGAAACATGGCTATTATGCACCCTATGGTTGGTTAAAACAGGTGTGCCCTATTGTATAAATGGGCACCTGCTTTCTGGAACATTATTTATAATATTGAATATATAATACACACTATACTAATTTGCTTTTGTTAGGGAACTGATACTGATGTATCCATATTGTTTTATATCATGTTGAAAGCTTTGACAGGCTTCGACTTTTGAGAAACACAAGTAAACAAGGATGTCACACAGCAATACAAATCACAATTTAATCACACATATAGCACATATAACACATGGAATGTAGAGGTTTGCACAAAGAACCACAAACACACACACAGACATGATGAAAATGGAAAGACAACTAACAAAAACTTTATCCGCTGTAGTTACCATGGAAACAGTGGCTCAGCATTGGAGAAGCACCAGTAAAGTCAAGTTAAAGACAGTCTATCACTTTGTAATGGTCAATAGGACTAAAGGACATTGCAATTTGTTGTAATAACAGCATTCTAGACTTAGCCAGGGGGTCAATGAAGGCAGCCTGTACTCAATTTAAAGCTTTCCATTTAATATGAGCGTGATTAATATCATTTTACAATTAACAAAGGCTGCCAGGGCAGTTTATTTATATAAATATACAGCATGTGTTGCTATAGCAGCTGTAATTTTCATTTACTTTGACCTTGCTTGCAGTGTTTCAATTGGGAGGCCCTTTGTCCTTTTAAAATGTGTATTTTGTTTTCTTCTTTTTGTTCTCTCTCTCTCTCTCTCTCTCTCTCTCTCTCTCTCTCTATCTCTCTCTCTCTCTCTGAGGTGATGTAAAATGCATGAGAGAGACCAAAGGAAAAGGCCATCACAGTCTCACATCTTGACTGCTGAAAATATTTCACCATGTCTCTCACACACGCACGCACACGCACACACACACACACACACACACACAAACACACACACACACACGCACACACACACATACAAACAGGTGGTTGTGCTGCAGTCTGGTCTCTGACTAGTCCTAACTAGTTATTTACTGTACTCCTGGTCTCTCCAGGCTTGATTTGTGTATCTCCTTCCCTCTTCCTCCTCCAGCAGCTGGCATGGTGATGGTGAATGTGTCCTGTCTATGGTTGTGGATCATAATATCATCCCATTTTGAGAGTCAGCAGTCATGCAGGTCTCCATCATAATCAACCAACATTGTTGGGGTGCTGTACAAATATTAAACGAGATATATAGGGAGGGTGGGGTTAGAGAGAGACAGAGAGAGGGGGGGGGGGGGGGGTTAGAAGGATGGAGAAAAGACAGATATATGGTTACAATGGGACAGATACTAGAGTCAATAATGTATATGATTGAAATACTGACAGAGAGACGGGGAGAGAGTGTATGGATTGATTTCAGAAAGCTGAGGTGAGATATATCATGTTTATTTATAACGCAGCAGGCTGTTTTATTGCCAACACCATAATAGCAATAGTCCTAAACTAATGTAAAATGTAAAATGGCATTGTGATTTGTCAGGTCGGTGGAGATATATTGACTTATCGTGCGTGTGTGTGTGTTCGCGCGTGCCTTTGCGTGCGTGCGTGTGTGTGTGTGTGTGCAATCATGTGTAACAGAAAAAAAAAAAAAAAAGCCCAGATGAGTCCTCAGCAAATTGAGACAGAGACTTCTAGAAACAAAAAAACTTCTCAGGGGAAAATTACAATCACTTCTACCTGAGCAGGGAGGGAGAAGAGATGCAAACTATAAGAATGTTCTGACTCTCTTGAGAGAGTGAACATTCTCTCTGCCATGCGGTCCTCCTCCCTAATCCCCCTCCACTGCTCCCACACTCCATCACCCCCACTCCCCCTTCCCCCATTATCTTCCTCCTGCCCCTCCCCCTCTCATCTCCATACAGATATCCACAGCAGTCTCCAGAGTCTGGCAGACAGATAGTCTATGTAGGAGTAAACCCTGTTCTGAATAGCTTGGTGCCATGTGCTCTTATTCGCTATTACCATAGAAACACTGCATACAGCACGTCATTTGCCTTTAGCAAGGCCTGAAGCACATGAGGCTCATGAGTGTGGGAGCACTAAAGTGCAAATTAATCCAACAAAGTGCATTTCTGAAAGGCTTTACCAACCCATTTTCCTTCGTAAACCAGGGGTCTTAAACTCAGGTCCTGGTGGGCCACTGTCCTAAATGTTTTAGATGTCTCCCTGCTCCAACACAACTGATTCTAACGAATTATTCTAACGAACGATTCTAACGAATGGGTCGTTATCAATCTCTGTCAGAAGCTTGAAAACGACCCATTCATTGGGATCAAGGCAGTAAACAGATATTCTGCAGTGTCTGTCAGCATTTTGAAGCTTGAAGCTTTGAATAGGAAAACATCAGATGTGCTGTGTCCTGCTCACCCATAATCACGTTGTGACCCTTGACTACTAAATACAGTAAAATGTCAGTGACGTAAATCTAGTCGAGGAATTGCAGGCGTAGTTTATTCATGTTTTTTATCTGCTGTGTACATGCACAGTTGCTCTGTCTGGAAGTGGATTGGATGAGACAGGTGAACATGCATGTAGGTTCAACCTGGGCGTCATCTGAGAGCTGTGGAAGGGCAAAGCATTGCTCCTTTATGATTGGCTCATCAGAGCAGCTTATAAGTCAATTGTCATGGTTGATATACTAGTATTTATGTATTTCAGTACAGACCAACGTAAAAACACAAAAAGTACAATTTAAGTTAAGTTAACTTTTCCCTTAAAAAATATGGAGAACGCTGTAGCTTACAATATATAAAATATAATTCTGTTAATGTGTAAAACATTACCAGAATTAAAAGTTGTTCCATTTTATTTAATTTGATACTATTTAGTTCAAACATATTTAAAGAATACAAATATTGATGAATAGTGCGTTTACACAATTATTAGATTATTTTATTGTTTTATTTTAATTCAGATTGGAGTAATATTGTGACATCCAGGGTTGCGGCAACAGGCGCCGCAACCCTGGACGTCACAATATTACTCCTTTGCCCGCGTCGCCAGCACCTCACACCATATAAGCTGGTGACGCACGGCGGGACAGCACGGATTATTGTTCATGTTTCACGATTACAAGTGTGGCTGATTCGTTGACATGACTGCACGCCTTTGAGTTTGTGTTTCCCTTTTACGTTGCATTAAAGGACGAGCCGTGTGGCTCGTCGCTTTTTTGGCCCCGTGTACTGTTCGTTTGCACTCCCTTCCCCCCGCTCGGCGTTACAAATATACCTTTGTAGTCTGTGTAAATAACATCAATGTTAGGCCTATGCTTGTTTGTTTGGGAAGTTAAACCTAGAGTTGCACCTACATAAAAACTAATAGGCAGCAGCACCAAGATATTGAATATTGGATTAAAGACCAGCCTTTGATACAGTAGACCATAATCTGTCTTTAAGCGATTAAAAACATATCTTGGAGCGAGTGAGGAAGCATTTTCATGGTTTAGCTCTTACTTAACCGATAGGACAAACTGTGTAGCTCATAGTAATGTGACCTCAGACTACCATGAGGTTACCTGTGCTGTCCCCCATGACTGTAAAGAAAAATCCTAATTTAAAGGGAAGTAATACTACTTTACAGTAGTATTACAGAGTCAGGTTGCGGGGGCAGCAGCTCCAGAAGGGGACCACAAATTTCCCTTTCCCGAGCCACATTAACAAGCTCCAACTGGGGGATCCTGAGGCTTTCCCAGGCCAACGTGGAGATATAATCTCTCCACCTAGTCCTGGGTTGAACCCCCTCCGTAAACAAGTCATATTTTCTGCAGAGAATCTGTACACAGCTCGTGGACGTACAGGGATTGGATTGCCCTGACAAGGGACCCCCTGACCCTAGAACTGTTAATGGGCCTGAAAAGTTGAACCCGACATGGACCGAGCCCGAAACAATTCTGTCCGAGCCTGAACCGAACCCTCACGTATAAAACTTTCTGAAGCCCGAACCAGATTACAGCCCAATATCTTTTAGTCTTCCTAGGCGGTGTCCATACGCTGCGCATCACCGTGCGTATCAGACATAGAACTATATAAATATATCAGATGGCGCAGAGCTCTAGTCTAGAAAGTGCTGTTGACTCATTTGGTACTAAATTGTATATTGAACATCTTGCTGAATGGTGATTAAAACAAAAGAGAAACAAAAGAGAATTTATGTTTTGGTTACGATGTTGAACCAGGAGCTAAGGAAATAACATGCTAGTTGTTACTATAGGAATGATAAACAAAGCACAGAGATGCAGCCAAAATATTATATTGAAGGATTGGTTATTAGGCCAGAACAGGAGTCATTCTAATGTTTTTAATGTTATGTATTAATTAAAATGGCTTGGAACAAGAGTCCATTTTCACGTTTTTCTCTAGTATAGTAGTGTAGAGTAGTGTGATACCCATGTAATTGGTACACACTCTCTGGTCCTTCTTTTTGAATAGGGGAACCCCCACCCCAACTTCCACACCACGTTGAAGAGGTGTGTCATCCAAGACATCCCCTCCACGTCCAAAGATTTCAGAATTTATGGATGGATTTCATCTATGCTTTGCCACTGTGGAGTTGTTTGACTACCTCAGTGTCCTCCCCCAGGACAATTGACGATGATCCCCTATCAGCCTCCAGCTATATCTCTACCATAGAGAGCGTGTCAGTCATATTCAGGAGTTCCTCAAAGTGTTCCATCCACTGCCCAATTACCTCTTCAGTTGAGGTCTGCTGAGGTGGCGGACAGTTTTCCAGAAACATTTAGTGTTTTTGGAAAGTCTTTCATCGTGTTTCTGGAAAGTCTTTCTTCGTGGCTTCTCCAAACCTCTCTAACACCGGCTGCTTTGCTTCTGCTACAGCAGATGCTGCAGCCCTTCAGGCCTATCAGTACCTTACAACCACTTATAGAGTCTTCCGGGACAACATATACCGAAAGGCCTCCTTCTTCATTCGGACGGCTTCCCTGATTTTTGGTGTCCACGACAGTGTTTTAGGGTTATTGCCCCTTGAGGCACCGTAGACCTTGAGACCAAAGCTCTCTGCCGCAGCTTCAGCAGAGGAAGCTTTGAACATTGACCACTCACGTTCAATGTACCCAACCTCCACCAGGATACCAGAGAAGCTCTGCCGGAAGTGTGAGTTGAAGATCTTATGGGCAGGGGCCTCTTCCAGACATTACCAGTTCACCCGCATTACCCGTTTGGGCTTACCATGTCTGTCCAGAGTCTTCCCCCACCCCTTGAAACAAATCACCACCAGATTGTGGTCCGTAGCCAGCTCTGACTCTTCTCTTCACTTGAGTCTCCAAAACATGTGGCCTCAGATCAGATGATGAGCTCACAAAATTGATCATCGACCATCCGCCTAGGGTTCTCTGGTACCACGTAAACTTTTGAGCATCCTTATGTTCATGAACATAATTTATTATTGACAGTCCATGACTAGCACAGAAGTCTGACAGCAAAAGCTTGCTCGGGTTTAGATCAGGGATACAGTTCCTCTTAATCACACCTCTACAGGTGTCTCAATCATTGCCCTTATGCACGTTGAAGTCTCCCAGCAGAACATATGGAGTTTCCTACTGGAGCCCAATACAGGACTCCATTCAGGGTCTCCAGGAAGGCTGAATACTCCGAACTGCTGTAATGTGCAAATGCACAGACAAATCTGGGCTTGGCTCCAGACGGGGGCCCCCGGGCTTCCTCCGAGCAGGGTAACTTCTCCTATTTTATAATATTCCATGAATACTTTTGAACCATTCTTAGGCTGGCATTCTTAGTCTGGTACCTTTGCTGAGACAACTTTAGAGTGCATTGGAGTCTGGCCTTTGGAGACCCTAAGAGGAGCACAAGGCTCCAGACAACATAGCTCTCAGGGTAATAGGGACACACAAACCTCTCCACAACAATAAGGTGATGGTTCCCGGAGAGGGCAGATTATATTATAATAATTGATTTTTAATTTGTATTCAAAATTATATTGGCCAGCCCAAATTATGCGTCGGTCTACCAGAAAAACACCCGGTAGGCCATATTGCAGGACTACAAAATAACAAGTGATTATAAGAAATGTTATTTATTTAAGGTGTATTTATCAACGGATATATTTTGAGACTTTGTCACTATTATGCTATATGATACAGCTGGAAAAAACATTGTACTGACCAGAGACTTTATAGTCTCTTAAAATATTAATAAGCAGCTTTAATGGTTAGTGCCTGCCCTGTACTGTAACAACCACAACCTGCCCAAGGCTCTTGTACATGTCCTATTCTAATGTCAACAGCCTGCACCTGCAGTTGAGTCAATTCCTAGAGGTAATAGCTTAGCCAGAGGCGGGGGCTTATTACTAGACAGGCATACAGCTTTCCAGCAGTGTTAGGTAAAGGTTAATACCACATGTGAAACTATAGCAAAATACACATGCTAAACTATTAATTATACCTGTACCAGCAAATGTCAAAGCAATTACTGTCAAAGTGAAGTACAATGTGCAATTTGTTTGTGAGACAGCATGTGAAATACACAAGAGGACATACAGATATATAATAGAGAGAGATGTTAGATGAAGAGAGGTATGGGAGTGTAGGGCTAATTGAGGGAGAAACTTATATTTATAGTGTGATATGATTAAATATGTATATGCCAAAGGGAGTCAAATCCTTATGCTCGCACACACACACACACACACACAAAGGTGAGAGATAGGATATTGTTATTTTCTTTTTTTGCCTGGCCATTTTTATAAGTTGCCAGCTGACTCATGCAATGTACTGTATGTGCATGTGCACGCACACGTATTTATAGCAGTCTCTCTGTCTCTTTCTCTCTCTCTCTCCCTCTCTGGGGTGGTCGAGAACGGCAGACGGTCAGGGCTCTACAAATAGTGACATATCACGCATGCTCAGATATTGTGATTACCCCACCTTTCCTATATTTCTCTCTCTCTCTCTCTCTCTCTCTCTCTCTCTCTCTCTCTCTCTCTCTCTCTCTCTCTCTCTCTCTCTCT
>JAODOY010020027.1:0-18148 GCA_025399855.1 Forbesichthys papilliferus
TATCATATTTATAACACAGTTTAGCTACTAGGCCTGTATCAACAACAAGTGTAAGTATTTTATTGCCTCTTGGGAATATAAAATATGCTTTTATAATATGCGTTATAGGCTAAATAATCGTTGTTTAGATTGTAACTTAACAAGCGAAACAAGGTCGGCCTATAACAGGTTTTTGCAGTTTTAGCATGTATTCATTTAGGCTATACTCAATCTCATATGCGTCATTACGCATGAAGCAAAAGCGTGACAAGCTTTGTGTTTATTTGTCCGAAGGAGGAACGCCGGTTGGGCAGCACCCCCTTGGCCATGCTGGTCGCCACCTGCAGTAGAATCGGGGACCCCAGCCCGTCTTCTTCCCCTGCTCTCTCCGAAGGGGCCCCGGGCGCCGCCAAGGGCTTCAACCCGTGGAGGAGAGCCTCGCCGTGCACAACCAGTCTCGGTACTGGCTTTGCTTCACTTGGAGTTCCTTCAGGGGCCTCCAGGAATAACGGGACCGGATTGGACGAGACCTCTAACGTCTCTGCGATGTCTAGCGCTTTTTCTGTGACAACAACCTGCTCTGCTTTTGGAAACGATTTCTCTGTGTACCAGACCGCTGTGCCATCCGAGGAACACGCTCACGCGCAACGCTCCATGTTCCTGTCAAAGTTCCCCTCGCCAGTTGATGGCATAGCGGGGCTTTATCCGCGGATGCCCGCACACTACGATACATGGTTTAAGCCGGTGGGTGAGGTCAACAACGTTAACGGCGGGTCTCCTGCTTGGTGGGACATGCCCACAGGTTGGGACACGCAGTGTCCAGGTGGACTGTCCTCTCCGCTGAGCGGCTACAGCACCGATTACAACCTTCCCGCCTTCAGCGCGGGACCCTCTCAGCACCTCATTCACGCACCACAGCACCTGTTGGACGGCTTCAGGCCAGCGATCTCGACCGCCTATCCGGACTCTACCACGCCCAGTGCACCTGCGCTCACGGCAAACCCTGTTATATCTCTACCGGCTACTTCTCGCTCCTCCTCGCGGCGCTACACCGGCCGGGCGACATGCGACTGTCCGAACTGCCAGGAGGCGGAGAGATTGGGCCCGGGGGGCACGAGCCCGCGGCGGAGGGGCTTACACAGTTGTCACATTCCAGGTTGTGGGAAGGTGTATGGTAAAACGTCCCACCTTAAAGCCCACCTGCGCTGGCACACGGGTGAGAGGCCGTTCGTCTGCAACTGGCTCTTCTGTGGAAAACGCTTCACACGCTCCGACGAGCTCCAGCGGCATCTGCGCACGCACACTGGCGAGAAGCGTTTCGAGTGCTCGGTGTGCCACAAGCGGTTCATGCGCTCTGACCACCTTAACAAACACGTGAGGACGCACAGCGCGGACGGCTCTGAGGACGGCGTGGAACCGGGGCTTTGTAAAGGCAGCATCAGCGACACAGAAAACAGTGTCTCGGGCAGCCGGAGCCAGTCTCCCAACCTCCCTCATCAAAACACAAATGGATCTAATTTAGCCGATTAAACTGAGTTAACGCTGACACGTTAAAACTCAAAATACTGATATATTGATCTTACGTATGCTCAATAATGCGAACTCAGATTAAATCAGCATTCCCAATTAAATATGTCTATTTTCAGAGTAACGACAGGCACGTCTGTGCATATCCCTATACATACTCACAACATTGACACAATATTGAGGAATTGAATATGACTCAGCAACAAGTGTACATTGTTACACTGAACAGTCGTTTTTTTTCTTTTTCTTTTTTACTAAAAAGAGAAAAAGAAGAAGAAAAAACCCCAGAAAAAACAATTAAATAGCACTTTATTCTTGAACGGATGAGACCTGTTTGTTTTACCTCAGCTCAATTTCCATTTATAATATATTTCATGACTGTGGTTTTACTTAATTTGATAGAATTCAATATTAGGCTGGAAAGATGTTAATTTCATTTGAGAATACACTTGTGGCTAAATGTTCTTTTTCCGTGGATGATTCGTCAAGGTAATGTATAGCTACCGATATCTGTTTCATTTGAAAATAAAAATCATTGTTTTAATTCAACTGGACATGTAATTGATGTTTCCAATAAATGTGGAAGAAATTGGGACATTTTGTTGTCTAGCCTGTTGGTAATTTATGTAGCACCTAAAAACGTGATTATTCATTATTTGCGCAATGATTTTTGCCTATGAACATTAAAACTCTAAATATTATCCAATCAAAACTTGTGTAAATATAAAATGAAAAACGAATGATATATATAAAATAGTCATTGGCTTATTATTGAAATGTGATTTAGGTCATTTGTAATTAATGTTTATGTTATCAAAGGTTGTTCAAACTGAGTTTATGATTTGTTAAATACTTTGCGTAGCAACCAAAAATGTACATTTATGATTAAAATAACTAATAATGGATAAATACATTAAAAAAATATTAGATTATTAAAGACAACTAGCCATTGAAGCAAAATGGAGCATCTTAACTTAATGTTAAGCAAGAATTTTGTCTTGATAAAAGCAGCAAAAATAAATAAAATTGTAGGTTATGGTCCAACATTTAATTGGTATAGATTAATAATTGTGTATGGCTTTAGTAACAACACAATGTTCCCAGTTTATCTGAATTCTTAGCACCATCTGTTGTTCAATGTAGTCAAATGCATTTCATTTTATGATACAATAGATTTAGACAATATAGCAGGCAAATCTATCCTAGTTTGACTTACTTAGTTTACAATTACAGCACAAACTTTATTAACTGAATAGGCTACATAACGCCCCTGACTACATGTTGTAAAATACAAATGCTAATATCAGAAACAGGAACAATATAGAAAGCACTTTACTAATAAAGGCCTATGTCTAAAAAAATCTCCATATCATACACATCATGACAACAGTTTTAAAAAAATGTACACATTTTATTTAAACAAAAACATTCATGTTAAACAACTATTCAAATTAATTTAAGACTAAATTACATAGAAAAGTGCAGATTTCATAATGCCCATTCAAAGAGATGATCAAAATAATTGTGCTATAGTTTGTTTCTCATGTTTAGAGAAAAACTACTCACTGTTTGTGTACAGTAGCTGACAATTATATTAAGTACCGCAAAAATACACAATGAAAATAACAAATACAAAGAGATACTAAAATCATAATAAATAATCATTAGTGTTTTCAAAGAAAGAACATAAAAACTAAGAGCAGCTGTTACTTTAAACAACAAGGTGAATCCAGTAGACTTAAAGGTGGAGTCAGCAACTGTAAGCTAATACAGTGAATTACCAGCCGCTAGCTGCTCGCTCTGCGTGCATGTTGAAAAACAAACATGGTGTATCTTTACAGCTCTATGAATGTGAGCACAAAGTGGTGCAGACCGCACCACGCAACACTATCCCAGCTTTGCCAATGCCTGTCCAATGAGTGGGACAGAGCTTCCCAGGGATCACACTTTGCCATTAAAGGGAGAGGTGTTTTTCAAGTTCAAATATCAGCCATTATTCTCCAGCTTCCCTGATTCCACCTTTAATGAATTGTACCATTGTCATGAAGGCTGCAATCACTACAATTAGTCCAGCCTCATTCAAACCCTTAAGTGTTAGCTTCACTCTAAACCAAACATTTATGTGGCATTAGACAAAAATATAATTGGAGTGTAGTCTTTCATGTAAATTCATTAGAATTAGTCCGTTTAGCAGACACATTTTACCCAAGGAGACTTACTTAGTCAAGAACAAGTAGCAGTTGTTCAGGCATCTTGCTCAAGAATGCTTGTCAAACCCAATGCTAAAACTCATGGCCATTGTCAGTTGAACACTCAGACCACTAGACTATCCTGCCTTCCTCATTAATACAATTGATTGATCAAAAGAGAGTCGGAATATTATTGTTATTGCAGATTGGGATCTAAACATTTTAACACAGGAAAACTGTCCCTGGATTCAGTTGATGGCATGGTTGCCAACATTAGCCAGTCCTTTATATAAATTGTTTTGTTTCATATATTAGAGATTCAGTCTGTTTCTAAACTCCTTAGAGATCACCAATATCACGCCATAAAAAATATCAACACACTCCACTACCGTCAATCAGCATTCAGTTTCAGTAGTACAACAACAAACTAGAATGGTAGTGCAAGTCTAACCTGATTTTTGACAATTGACAAAAACATGTTTCAAAGCACAAGAATAAAAGATGTACCTGAAAATAAATTGTGATTAAGATGACCAAGGTGAAGAAATATCAATACATAGTTTCTTAGAATTTCACATAATCTTCTGTCATTCAAAGAGGCCTACTGACCTAAAGTGTCCTTTGCGTGTCAAACACCAAGGCAGGAAAGATGAGGTCAGAAACTTCTAAAGTAATATTTGAGAAATCATGTCATACCCCCCCACAACCACAAGGTGGCAGGCTAAGATTATAGTTGTATTGAGGGTGACGTTAAGTGGAATGCCATACTATTCACAAAATAAACCCTAGTGTTATATTTTATAAATAAATCACCCATCTCTCTCTCTCTCTCTCTCTTTCTCTCTCTCTCTCACACACACACACACACACACTCACAGTCATCATATATGTATATTAAACAGGAATAATTACTACATGCCCTGTTCCAGAACAAGGGGAAAATGAACGCCTGGTTCCATCGCATCTTGTCTGCAGAATATCACTGGCCATTACTACACATTCATTAACAGTCTTGTTAACCAGGCTTAATCGGTTGAGATAAACAGGATTCTGTTTATCTCAACCGATCCCCCCGTGTTTAGGTTAACCATGGTTCACTGGCAGCATCAAGGCCTTTCATGCCAAACTCTCAGCTCGCTTTCGTCTCATGCCTTCTGGCCGTGAGCCTGACCATCGACCTCTGCTTATCACAGCCAGGGGTCACCGAGGGGCATCTTGGGAACCTGAACGTGCATCTCTACAGGGTGGTCAAGTGGGCAGTCCCTCCTGTATGTTACCGTCTTCTCATTGGTTGTGGGGATGTATGAAGTATGGTCCTGATGGGGGATCATACATGTTAACACAAACACACAACACACACACACAGTGCTGACAGCTTCTTATTGAATATTCCATTAAAAGATATATAGGGTGATTATGTATGGGTTATGGGTAAAACTCTAACTGACTGAGTATACTGTATGCTGGTAAGGGGAGAGATAGGCACGGTAGGCAGGGTACGCACGTTAGGAGTTTCAGGCCAAAACAATGTTGTTGTAGTGCCACAGTGTATCTTAAACAACGGGCAATTCCGGAACACAAGCCTTTACTGTTATTCCACTTCTTTCAAAAGCAACGTGCTATCCCAATGCTACGAGCAACAGAAGCCTCATTATAACCAGCTGTGAGCCAAGATGAAGTATGACCATGTAATGCGGTCTACAGAGAGAGAGAGAGAGAGGGTGTGACAGCATTCTGACCGCCAAGAATTATTATTATTTTTTCTCCCAAAATGTTTAATTTATTAGATCTACATAAGAATAGCCACTATAAAAATCCCACACCCAATATTCCTTCAAAGTGTCTTCAAAGTTCATTCACACGGGAGTTGTGCATTACAGTAACGTTAGATGTTTGGATGACAACGAGAGATTTGGGACCTCAAAGGAAATATAAAACAACAGCATCTTCTCTCATTTGTGGCTAAAGAGCAAAATATACAGTTTCACAAAGTATAAAAATCACTTACATTTATTACAGAGGCGTAATGTAGCAACATCTCAACCCTTTCCCAATACAGCTAAATATAATTAATATTTGGAATCATCCCAATTTCCCCAATATTAATTCCTGCTGAATTTCCTACAGAGCAATAAGTTCCTCTATTACCATAACTGACCTTGCCAGTGACACTGTAGTTCCCAGAGGTGTCTCCATGTGGCCAGTGTTTCCGGTGCATTAAGAGCCTGGACACAGCCACCACCACAAGCCCACAGAGCACCGTCAGTGCACACACACTCAGGAATGTCCCCACTGTTTGACCCCTGCTAGCACACTCTGTGGACACACGCACACACACAGTACTCCATCAGCGCTGGGCCGGAGCAACGGGGCGATATTGTGCGGCACTGAGCCTTCCGCTTTCTGTGTCTATCGGGGTCATGTGTGAGGATGATGGGCTCGTCTCTCAGCACAAAGAGTCCTAAGTTCTGCCTTTCCTAACAGCGTTACCATGGCGACCCGGCTTCTGCTGCATCGGGTACGAGTGGGAGTGAATGGGAAGAGAGCGTCCCGTTGGGCGAGGTGATAGGGGGAGATAGGAGATGGGGGGAGGGGGATGAGGGACACAATTACCAGCGCTGTTCCAAAAAAACAGGAGGGGGGGCCACACTCTGTGAGTTTGGTACAGTAAATTATTGTGTATGCATTAACATCAGTTGTGTTGTGAGTCCGTGTGTGTGTGTGCGTGTGCGCATGAGCGTGTGTGTGTGTGTGAGCGTGTGTGCGTGTGCGCGTGAGCGTGTGTGTGTGTGAGCGTGTGCACGTGAGCCCGTGTGTGTGAGCGTGTGTGCGTGTGCGCGTGAGCGTGTGTGTGTGTGAGCGTGTGAAAATCAAGAGAGTGAATTGGGAATTTAGAGGAAATGTAAAACGCAGCTGTCTGAAAGTGGTCTTGCTAAATGAAATGCACCAGGGCATTACTGAGCAGTTGAAGCACTAGAACAGAACTGACCGGGACTGGATGCGTGTGGTTGTGTGTGTGTGCGCATGCGTGCGTGCGTGCGTGTGCGTGTGTGTCATACCTGGGTGTGTGCTAAGGTGGAGAAGCGTCCGACCAGACTCAAAGCTCGTATGGAACCTATAACGGCAGCTGTCACTCTTCCTAACGTACACACACTGGCCCCACATCTCCCCCGCTAGAGGGAAACAGGGAGGGGGGGAGGAAGGGGAGGAGTTACGCAGCTGAAGAAGGCGAACTTCAAAGCCTCGGTAAAAGTCCAAAAAGGATTTCGGGCAACAAAAGGCTTTGTGGAAAGTGGCTACAACAAAACCACTGCTGTTCTCAGATCCGAATACCTCCTCCTCCTTAGAGGGGGAGGGGGGTTCGACAAGAAGATTAAGGGCGCAGGAAGTAAAGCCCCCCGGAAGGAAGTACCTGAGACGTCGTGGCCCACGTGGCCAACCAACGGAGCACAGGTGTGGTTGCAACGCCCCGCATCTTCCTGTGAGAGACTCGACAGGTGACAGTCCACGCACTTCCTGGGAGAGAGAGCCCGACAGGAAACGCATGAGATGGATGGACCAAGATAGGACTTCCTGTCATGAAGACGCACTCAGCTATATTTGAAGAAAGTTACCAGTATGATTGACAGGTGCCCCGGCAGGTCGGGCATCTCTCGCAGAGGCTTCCGGAGTGCTGGGGGCCGTCACACACACACCTGCCACACTCGCAGCGGCCGTGGCCGCTGCACACCGCCCCGTCGTCCGAGAGGCAGGTCGCCGTGGAAACGAGACACCCGCAGCTCTCGCCCACCCAGCCGGCGTCGCACGCACACTCGCCAGACACACACGCACCACGCCCTGGGTGTGTGTGTGTGATAGAGAAAGAGAGAGAGAGAGTGAAAAGTAAGTAAAAAAACAACATGTGTGTGTGTGTGTGTGTTAGGGCTGGGTGATATGGACCAAAATAATATCCCGATATATTTAGGTTGAATACCGATACACGCTAAATCCTTCAGGCATAGAGAAAAAACATGACGGAAATGTGACATTATTCATTTTTTGCAACATTAATTGACATGTGAGCTTTCTCTGGTGGTCACTCGCTCCTGACTCCACCCCTCAGGCCAAGTGCAGGCATGGAGGGAGAGACTAACAAATCGAAAAAGTCATGAATAAATGCGTGATATAACTCTATTGATATAAACGATATTGTCTTCTTATATATTCTTCTTATATCTCTTTTGAAAAAATTCAGATATGCCTGTGTACACCGGTATATCTCCCAGCCCTAGTGTGTGTGTGTGTGTGTGTGTGTGTGTGTGTGTGTATTGTGACCAGGGCGTGTCAACATGCGTTTAAATGTGACTCCCGTGTGTGTGTGTGTGTGTGTATTGTGACCAGGGGGTGTCAACATGCGTTTGAATGTGACTCCTGTGTGTGTGTGTGTGTGTGTGCCCTCACCCCCACACAGCAGACCCCTGTGGTAGGGGCAGGAGAAGTCGTCCCTCTCACAGTACTGTCCGTACACCGTCCCCAGCCTGCTGGGCTCACACACGCACCTGCCACACGCGCACACACCGCGGCCACTGCAGTCCACCTCCGCCTCCCCGGCGGGCCTGCACGCCCCCTCCTCGGCCCCCTCCCCGCCCCCGGGGGCGTCCCCGCACTGCGGTTGGCCGGCATCACGGCAGCGGCCTGCCGGGTCGCAGCGGCAGCCGCAGCGGGCGTGCACCCGGACGGTGGCAGTCTCATTGTAGCCCACGGGACGCACTGTCACGGTTACGTCTTCGTCTCGGCCGGCATCGTCGGGACACGAACGCATGCCGACGGTGATGTTAAAGTAGACCTGCGTCAAAACAGTAATACATACTAATGTTGGACATGTCTCATGCACAGTAAGCAGCAGCTCTGAGTCTTCAGCGAGGGCAGGTTTAAAGGGGCCCTATTGGGAACTCAAGCATTTCCACTAGTGTTGTCTGAAGGGACGTGGATGGGCCTAATTCATTTAGCCACAATCTCTCCCTGGAAATAAAAACGAAACCAGCAGCAGCAAACAAATGTAGAACTAGCCCGTCAGATCTGGCCCCGGTTGTGACATCATTTCTAGATCGTAACCAATTGTCTCTGCCCTTATCGCATGTGACTCACTGGTGACATTCATGTGTTTTGTCCTGTAAGGGTGATCTGTCCCCCCCACTTACAGTCAGACAGCCAATCAGGTTAGCGCATGTTGAAAACATTACAATTGGAAGTTAAAATATAGGCTAAGATAAGGGGTTTAAAACCCCTTATCTTGCCACAAAAAATGCCACAATTCTCCTGGAACAGCATGTAGGCCTACGCAGTTACATGCAAAACAAACATGGTCAAAGTAATCAAACTGGCAACATATATAGGATATTCACGATGTGATGGATACAGATGTTCCTGTGTGTGTGTGTGTGTGTGTGTGTGTGTGTGTGTGTGTCATGATGATGACACGCATATGAACTAAAGCATGTAACTGTGTGTGTGTGTGTGTGTGTGTGTGTGTATGTCATGATGATAACACGCAAAAGAACTAAAGCGTGTAATGTGAATGTGTCAGCGTGACCAATGGCAGTGCCATGTATGGGCTACCGGGGGTGTATCGGGTGGTAACCCACCGTCTGGTTGGGCTGTACTCCGGAGCAGATGCGTCCTTTGGTGGCGGAGCCGTCGGGGCAGAGGGGCGAGACAGACAGCCAGTACCTGCTGGTCACCACGGTGTCCTCCACTGATACGGACACCTCCACTTCAGACAGTAGCCTCTGGGCGGGCAGGAGGATGGACATACGGACAGACAGACAGAATGTGTTGAGGCTGCCAGCATCTCAGATGTGACATTTCACAAACACAATTGGACAGTACATTAAAGGGAGGGAAGGATAGAGAGAGAGAGAAAGAGAGAGAGAGAGAGAGAGAGAGAGAGAGAGAGAGAGAGAGAGAGAGAGAGACCAAACAAGTGTCTTTGACTAATTAGGGGTTTTAAGTGTCCCTAGAAAGGCCGCATTGTCCAACTGTCTGAGTGGCACACAGGGGCTTATGGGAAGAATGAGGTGGCGCCAAAAATAGAACCCTTGTATTGTGAGACTAGGACACATGGTTTCCGTGGTGACCTGATAGCTATTATAATGCCAGCCTCTGTTCTGCTGTGCGATGTGTGTGTGTGTGTGTGTGAGTGTGTGTGTGTGTGTGTGCGTTGTTTGCTAGCCTGATTCTGCAGTTTTTCATAGCAAACAATGGAATGCTTTGCCTGAGGCATGATTACAGTCCCAGTTGCCATCAAAACCACCCCAGCCTATGTCTCTCGCACACACACACACACATGCACACGCGCACACGCATGAAGAAAAGTCACACGCTGACCCCGCCCTAACCTTCTCTGCCCTGAGTTCTTCTCTGTGTTTTTCGGTTTAACCTTCAACATCCCAAAGTAACGCTACATTGCTGTGTACCCTCCTGTAGAACCAGAGGCATCTCTAGTGACACCCACCTCCGGCTGTGAATAACAGTGAATGCTTTCATGAAGTGAATATAATACATATTGTGATATTACAGTACAAGCGGGCAATAGAGTATGCTTAAAGCACTGTATGTTCTATGTGCTATCTGTGTATTTTAATTGCTGCAATGCCTGTCGTGGCAGCAAGTAACCTCTATATGATCTTGTTTCTGTGAAAACATTACATGCTGTTACTTTCAGTAAATGAGAAGGGCAGCAGTCAAGAAGAACAACTTGTTAGTGGTCTGTTGAGGGCTTTTTTAAAAAAAAACGTGTTTTACCTTGTATGCATTCACCACCAGGTCTATGAGGTTTGGGGCATGAAAGAGTCCAAGTTTACCCAGATAGGAACCAGGAATGAAATTGGTCAGCTCCTGGAGGAGAGGAGAGGAGAGGGAGAAGAGAGGAGAGATGAGAATATTAGAGAGGTGAGATGTAGAGGACACCAAATGAATCAGTAAATGAAGTGCAACCTAGTTTTCACTTCATTCAACCTCTTCTATAACCCCCCTGGTGCATTAGGTTTAGCAGCATGACATAAGCACCTGTACGTGTGGTATTGTGTGTGCTAGATTGCGATTACCTCGTACCACTGATACTGCTGCTTCTCCACAGCAAAGATGGAGTATATGTGGTTTTCCAACAGCTTGTCTCCCAGCAGGCCTATGCTGGGGTAGTCCTAAAAATACAGATACAGTATTACAATATAATAACACTGACACTAATAATAGCATCCTCTTTATATTGTCGGCCTATTTTTGAAGAGTAAATCGACTCTAATCCATTTAGAGCAGAAAATCATTACTGCATGTTCTCTGGGTTAAAACCATTAAATGTGGTATATTTGTGGTCCCGTCGAAAAATGAGACTGGAAATCTCCCAACCTCCCTATTATCTATTATTAGCCCTCACGAAACCATCCTGATCTCGCAAGCTTCAGTTTGACTTGACTTGAGAATTAGTCTGGAGTGCTTGGAAATCGTTGTGTTTCAGGCCGGTGAACCTAGTGTGTCCAGTCAGTGTTGCACTGTTAGCTATGAGCGTGGCTTAGGTGTGACGAAGGCGACTCGAAAACGACTCGTTAACAACAATGGCGGGTCCTACAGAAGATAAAGGTTGGGTCAGTCATTCTGGCTAACTTCAAGCTCAAATCAAAACAGTATAATATAAGGCTTTAACAACAGGTGCTGCTGGTTCACAGGTTTGTCCAATCACCTGTCAAGTATTTTTTTGAATGCGCCTGCCATTTTAAAATGTCCCGTTTCAATGGATGACTCCCCAGTTTCAACAATTTTTTAGCCTAACCTTTACTACAGACATCCTTGAAACGTGCCTTATTGGGTCAAATGTCCCACAAGAGTCAACAATGTAATGATTGGAGCACTGTACTCACCATCCTGGAGGTCTCTGTGTACACGTTGTTCCCCAGGTGACAGCGGCCGTCGTTGGGCCTGACGATGCCTGCCAGCCGGCTGTCCAGGGCCAGGTGGGACGACTGGTCTGTCATCAGCAGCAACAGACGCTTGGCCTCCCGACGCCACCCCACCTGGCCCTGGGGAAGGAAGGGAGGAAAGAAAGAAAGAAAGAAAGAAAGAAAGAAAGAAAGAAAGAAAGAAAGAAAGAAAGAACTAATTCATTCATTTTTTTATTTCTTCATTACAGGAAATGTACACATTTTTACCATGCAAATAAAATAATTTACTATGACAACTTAAAGATAGGAGTATTAATTGCAGTCTAAGACCTGTAAAAGCCACCTTTTATTACGGTCAACTAATGATTACAATATATGAATTTGCTATATGAAATGTAAATTGTAAGATAATAAACTTGATGTCAAATTGAAAAAATATCTCCTCGCATTTCGCTATCTTGAAAAAATAATCCGTAAATTGGAACATAAACAAAGTGTCAGGGAGGTTTGGGGTCCCCTGCTGAAGCTGCTGCCCCCGCGACCTGACTCCGGATAAGCGGATGACAATGAACGGATGGATGGATGGACAAAGTGTCAAACACCGCTTACATCAACAAACAATGCTTCACAATGCATTTCAATGTGTAGGGCGATGATGCAGCAGAAGAATATTGTTTTGATTTGTGCTCAAATTTATCAAGTGTTCTCGAGAATGACCGACCCTGCCTTGAAAATGTGTATTCTCCATGGAGGTTCATATGAAAATAATAGAGTGTACCTGCTGCAGGTAAGTAAATATGGTATATAGTTTTAGATACATTTGAAGCCACCTCACAATAGCTTGTGCTCACGGACTTCCATGGACAGTTCAAAATATATATAATGAGCTGGGTGTGAGGTGAAATATTGCAATAAAATCTACTGTACCTTTAGACTGCAAGAAATATCTCCCTACTGTATGATGGATTTCAACTAAATATCTCTTTCTAAAAAAACATTGTCCAAAATAAACCATGTAAATAAAAATAGTAGTTACGATAGGGACTCTTCCACAAACAATTTAAGTTTGTTGAATTTTTCCAGGTTAGGTTAGTCACGACAGCTTCAGGGCAGGCTTTGTGTGCTTAAGGAATTCTCAGAAGGTCCTTATGAAAAGCTTTTCATATTAAGAGGGCTATTTTCAGCATCATGACCACTGTGGTGACTGTGTCACTGTGGGAAGGGGATGGTTGGGGGGTGGGTTGGTCGTCAGGACCTCCTGCATGCTTTCATTAATATGACTCATTAGAGACCATGGTGCAGTGATGTGTGTGTGTGTGTGTGTGTGTGTGTGTGTGTGTGTCACACTGCAATGCTGACATCATTTCTTTGGAGGCCAGTAGCATTGCCTAGCACTGATTCAGCAGTTCGTTCACCCTGTCTCACAGTGGACCACTATGGACAAAAAGAAAGCTATATAGTAAACTAAAATAAAATAATAATAAATAAAAGGGGGATTCCAACTAATTTAGACCTGGACCTCATTTTTACCATCTATACCAACTGTAGAGATATAGTTTTTTTTTTTTACAAAACCCACCCCCCCCCCCCCCCCCCCCCCCCCCCACCCCTCCCCACACACACACACACACCACCGCCACACCAACACACATACCTGGCAGACGGTGGTTTGCAGCATGGCATCCAGCCCGCCTTCAGGGGTGTCCATGTTGCCCGAGATGCGCTGGCGTTTGATGACGTGCGTGAACTCTGACACGTTGGCGGTCATGCTCAGGACGTGGTGGAAGCCGTGAGCCGGCCGACACCGGAAGTCATAGTCGCTGCGGATGCAGATGGATGAGAGCATGTGGATGGATTCAGAGACAGGTTCCCAACTAGAAAGATGTGCATTCAATGGGGTTTTTATAATTCATCGTTTGTTGTTTGTAATGTCTCATAACGTACGAAATATATAAACAATCACGAATGCTATTGCAAAATGTAGACATATTTGATAAAACTACATCACAAAACAAAAAAGGTTAGCAATTACAAAAACCTCTTGCAACCCCCCAATACCATTCCGTTACCACTTGGGGGGTCCCGATGCAGACATTGGAAACTAGAAGTCCTAGAACAGCTCATTTTTAACAACGTTGCCCCCAACAGTGAATCACAATGACTCAGTGGGAACCACCAATATGAGCAGCTTGCTTTGAACTCTTCCATCATGAATCAATGCTCATCGGTTGAACATGCTGTATTACGACAGCTAAAAAGCACTAAGGAGCTGAAGCCTTTGATGGCCTCGCCGCTGCTAGCATTTCAAAGGTTTTTTCGCTGAAGTGAAAAGTATGCCTGGATGAGACAAGCCTAAGAGGCTAAATTTGAAGACTGGATTAAAGATAGATTCAAGTTCAGGCCACCAAGTGCATCAAGGGCTTTCGTGCTGAACTATGAATCCTTCAAATAATTGCTCAGTTATATTCCACTCTCTGACAATGCACTAACTTTGAAATAAAGCAAAAAAAGCTATCTTTATTTTTATATTTACACCATTTAATGCATAAAAAACAACAAAAAAGCAAAGACTGCAGAAGTATTATGGTCTGTTCCCTGTCTCCCTGTCTGTTCTGTCACAGTCAGTGTTGTCCTTGAGTTTCCAGCTCTGTTCACGCGTCACTCCCTGCCCTGTGTGTCTATAGTGTCGTTAGTTTCACCTGTGTCTTAATCATGTTTTATGAGTTTCACCTACCCCTCATTGTTGTTGTCCGATGGTCGGTCTCCTGTCTTGTCTACCTGCGTATCTAAGCCTAGGCCTTGGTTGGTGATTGTCCAATGTAGATGCTAGTTCCATCCCTCTCCTTGTGTTCGTGCATTACGTATATTAAAAGCGTGCTATATAAAGTTCTGCCTTGAGTTGGGCGTTTGGGTCCTACCCACTCCTCCACCTTTACAAGATGGAACTCCCCTTTGTCCCACGCTGAGTGTACTGAACACAACAGTGCATTTTTTAATATAAAACAAAATTTGACTTAGTTGAGGCTGTCATAAATGATCAACGTGAAGTCATCAACTGTACTGATTTTCTCATTGTCTTATGTTGGATAGACAGATACATAATGCTACATAAAACAATTTTTGTGTCAAATTCACCAAATATCTCAACGCATTCCGCTATCCTACCATTCTCTGCACGTGATGAAAACATAACCTGGCTCTGTAAATAGCAACATAAACAAGTAGCGAACACCGCTCACTAAAACAACGCCCTTGGCTTCGCAATGCATTTCAATGTGTGGGAGCGAAGCTTCTGAAGGAGTTTCTTTTGATTTGAGGTCAAAGTTAAAAAGCTTTCTCGAGATGAAATAACCCTGCCTTCAAGTGGAATTAGGTTGAGCAAGAACTTTCATCTAGTGGAAGTGCCCTACCTGCAGGGGTTGATGATCTTGGACGGGTGGACGTTGATGTAGGGGGAGACAGGCTTGTCCACGAAGGAGCCAAAGCCCAGATGCAGATCTGAGGAGTGTTCTGCCATACGATCGGATAGAGCCGCACCAACCATCTTCAGCTGGAGGAGACATGGGGCAAAAATACTTCTACTCTTACTCAACTGCTGCAGTAAGTCAGCCTCAAGTAAAAAAAAAAACAGGCAAACTATGGACAATGTACAATGCCATGGACAATTAAAGATCATTTTATAAATACAGTAAACCAAGCCCATAAAGAACACAGTCACTGTATATAGGACTTGTCAATGGAATATGGTTTTAACCAAATAGGATAAAATATGTTTACTATTCACAAATATAACAAGGATTAAAATATAATAAGACCACCAAAGTCAATTCTCACAAAAAAAGACTATAGGGCTGCTCTAGGGCTGCTATGCACTATGCAATGATCGGTTCTTAGTAATTAATCTTAAAATACTTTGAGGAATGTCATATGTGATTATGTGGTACTGCAATGCAACTCAAGGTACTGTACATAATAGCTCCAGTGTATCTACTGTAGCTCTAGTGAATCCAAATGTCACTGGTCTAATGTTTTTTACTTAACTGGTGTATGGACGTTTCAAATGGATGACAATGCAAAACTAAAACGAAACTCCTTTTAACATGACCTCAACCTCTATGTCTGCTCTAGAGAGATGTAGAGATGCATTGAGATGCATTGCGTCTGGTAAGGAAAAGGGAAGCCTCATTGAACTTATTGGAGCATGAATGCATACCTGGTTGAGGTTCTCCTGCATAGATGCTGATACGTCCACCAGATAATATAGGTCCACAGGGTAGCGCTCCAACTGCTTCACTGCTACTGTGAAACTAGCCTCTGACCCTATAGCACTCACACACACACGCACACACACAGAAAAGCAATTGATAGAAAATAAACAGAATGAAGCATACCCATCATACCCAACATACCATGCATAGAAAAATAAATGAATCCATTCCTGTCCAAGCCACACATAACTTGCTACTAAATTATGCTATTTAGTTATGTAATTATTTTCTTGCTCTTTTCTATAATGTGGCTTTGAGTACTAAGACAAGCACTATATGAGATTCATGTATTATTATTATTATTATTATTATTATTATTATTATTATTATTATTATTATTATTCATATTCATATTCATATTCATATTATTATTATTATTATAACAATACATATTCCAAACATACTGTAGGTTCTATCTGTGAATAAGAAAACCCTAGCTGTCAGTCACCCACCTGGCCTAAGGGTAACGTGGATGTCCTGAGGAGACACCTGTGTACCGCTCAGTGCAGCCTCCGTCTCTGTCTGCACCTTGACCTCCGGCTGCTCCACGGAGTCCGGCCTGCAGCCCCTGTTGAGCAGGCGCAGACGCAGGTCGCAGCGCGCTCCCACCCCAACCCCATCCAGAAAGCCCTGGAGGTCACACAAGGTCACACAAGGTCAGAGCGCTGTTGTCTTGTGGGTGAAAGCAGTATAATAGGTTAACGCCTGCTCACAGGAATGGGCATTGCTCCCGAAGGAACCCACATTACTGCTGCCCACTAATTCTGAGTAGTTAATAGGTTTCCCAAAGGTCTCCCCATGGGGGTCGACAATTAAACACCACAAGTGTGGATTAATTTGTATTATAATCGATGAATCATCAAAAGTACCATGTTATACTGTAGGCCTGTACAATACCATTACATGCATTACATTAATGGACAAACTTTGTGTCTAAGTTGCCAATAAATAAAATAGTTAATTAATTGTGTGTTAGTAAAAAACAGCGCATGAACAGCCTATAAAGCAGCATACGTGAACATACTGTATTTAAAGGCTAATACAGCAAATGCACATGAATAGGAGAGATACACAGTACTGCATACAGTGTCTGTGTTATAGCCTAGTACAGTATATTAGTTATGTCACTGCTTGTTACAATAGAAAAGATCAAAGCCAAGGTGGATTAGTAATCATTGGAACACTGGCCTATAACCAACACCCGGACAAACAATAGAAACCACAGGGGTAATATAACTATGAGGCCAGTGTGTCTATTAACACCATGTGTACTGGTGCAGTGCTTTCTAACATCTAAAACGTGACTCAACCTGCATCCAGTAGATGAGATATTTGTGTTTGTAATTTAAATTACAGTAATGAGGCAGAACTTCTGGTGATGGTTAGGCCTAATTCTTTCTCGAGAAATAGCCTCGTTAAAAATGTTTGACCATTCCTACCATCAAATGTGTAATTAACTAGGTTAGTCATTTAGAAACCAAAGTGTTCTTTGTAATTATTCACGCATGATGGAAATACCTGCTGTTATTATTACATGTAATAATAAATAACATAATTATTTACATGATATCTAGGTCAGAAGTCAAGCAGCTCATTTCTAACAGCTTACTTGTATTCAAAAATAAGGTGGATAGTGTCAACTGCCATAAAAACCAATGTTGCGTCAGCATAATGATGTTTTTGTGTGTAGTTGAAGAATGTAAGCCATTCGTAAGCCATACATAACGTTTTGTGTTCTCTGTGCACAATGCTCTCTCAGAAAGTGGCCTTTACCTGCTCTGACGTAACATGGTTCAGGGGAAATTTCCAGAACCTCTAAATCCCCCAAGCACTGCATTATAATAGTGCTACGGTGTGTATGCAGCTGCACACCTATTTGTGTGTGCGCACACCGTCAACCGACGGTGAAACCTTGTGTGTGTGTGAGTGGGCGTGAATTTACATAGGGGGTGAATGTTTAATGGTTGCCTGTATGACGGCTGTTTTGCCTCTGTGCGGTTGTGAAAGTGTGTTTAATGGCATTTTCACAAACCAGCGAGCATCACTCCCTCTATGTGGGGCATGAAAGTAAGCTAAAACGCACACACACACACACACACTTACCTCCTGGAAACACCAAGCACACTGTGGCCCACGACTGAGACACTCTGCACAAGATGCAACTCTGGGGGATGAGCACACACTGTCATCTGCAGAGAGAGAGAGAGAGAGAGAGAGAGAGAGAGAGAGAGAGAGAGAGAGAGAGAGAGAGGGGGGGGGGGGGGGGGCC
>JAODOY010020038.1:0-25185 GCA_025399855.1 Forbesichthys papilliferus
CCAAGCCCCAGCTCTAAAGGATGGTAAAGACGAAATTCCAGATACTCAACCCCCCCACCACCACACACATAACATGACCTCAAATCTGCTGACAAGACTATATTCTCCCATTACATCACAGGCTTGTCCTAATGTCCTGCAAACTTTAAACAAGTTTCATCAAGCTGTTTCTTCAGCAAGAGGCTTGGATGGAGATACTGGCCATGGTAGAGTGTATTATTGTTTTCTTTGAAACAAGTGGTTCTTGGACAACTCTTTTTTTTTCTCCTCTGTCAGATATTGTGAGGAGCACCTGGTTGTGTCTAGTTTATGGTGAAATAATGTTCTTTCCACTTCTGTATTATGGCCCCAACAGTGTTTACTGGAACATTCAGAAGTTTAGAAATCCTGTACCCAATGCCTTCAGTATGGTTTGCTACAATATGTTTATGTAGGTCTTGAGAGAGCTCTTTGCTTTTACCCATCATGAGATGTTCCTTGTGTGACACCTTGGTAATGACACCTGAACCAGCTGATTTTAATGTGCTTTCTAATTACTGATTTCAGATGATATCTTGGTTTTCCATGCTTGACGTGTTAAATACTTTTTTTACCCGCTGCATTTAACTTTGTTAGGCATTTAACTTTGTTAGGATAACATTTGTTCTCAGCAGCATGGATATGTTTCTTTTTCTTCACAAAGACTTTGAGAAAGGAACTACAAAACATTCAGTCAAAAATACAATTTCTGACATCATGTGGTCATCTGTGCGAGCGTGCATGTGTTGGTGTCCATTCTCATTAGGTCTTCACGTAAAAACATTACCCATTCTGTAGTAATCTGACCTTCTCTATCAGATTACAGATGGATTACAACAATACACTGCACATATAGCATTGTACTATAGCTATCCCTACAGACTACACTGAAAACACAATTTTAATTTAGTATGAAACTAATTTACCAAGATGTTTGCAGGTGAAAAACGTATGTATGCTGGTGCAAAATAAAAGTGAATCATTCAATCAAACATCATGTTCTTTATTATGTGGATATAGGCTACTGTAGATCATAGAAATATAAGATTGGTATTGGTAAATGCATTTATATAGCGCTTTAATCCAAAGCGCTTCACATTATTATGTCTCACATTCACAGGTATTCCAATTACAACTGTACTTAATCAGCCATCCATTTGGAGTACCAGAAACAATTATTTAACTAAGTATCATTTTCTTTTTCAGCTGTTGCTTATTGACTGGCACACAAATGCAAAACGAGACCCTGGACTGCAAATGAAATACATTTGTTCTTTCCTACGGCATTCTTTCTCTCACACAGAATAAAAGGAAATTGGACGAGAGCGATTTAAACTGTAACTGTTAATCTCACTCACACACACACTCACACCTGGTTTGTTCCCACTAAACTGTGTGTACATTACTATCTTATAGTTAAGGCACACAGCTGTTACACCCTCTTGTCCAGTTAAAGGAAACACTACAAACTTGGTGCTGAATAATATATTTGGCTGGTCATGTGGGTCTAGGTTTGAATAATTAACCCTGATCCCATCTACCTTGGCGCGCAGACGCTGGCTGCTCCAGGGATTTGGGATTAACCAAACTCTGGTGACTCTGGGAAATCAAGTGAGTGAATATTTATTTAATGTTGTATCCCATATTGTATTTAAATGATATCATTTCTGTTCTATTTAAGCCTGTATTATTCATGTTCATCTGTGGTGTTAAAACCACCACATACTGTAATTAATGGGGGACAGGATGGTCTAGTGGTCTGGGTGTTGGGCGATCAGCCGGTTGTGGGTTCAAACCCCAGTTGTTGACCTACCTGCAAGCATCCTTGAGCAAGATGCTTAACCCCTTACTGCTCCTGGTGGTTGGTCGCACCTTCCATGGCAGTGATCACCATCGGTGTAAATGTGTGTGTGACTGGGTGAATGTCAGGCAAAATACTGTAAAGTGCTTTGGATAAAAGCGCTATATAAATGAGCCCATTTACCCATTTAATGTATTAGGTAATACATATTATAACAAACAAACCAACAATGTTAATTGTCCAATCCATGACATTTCCATGGACATTGACATTCTGCCAACAGGTGAGTTCATGATGCTATATTGTGTTAAAAGTGGCCTTACATTGCATTGCGTCAGTTTTCCTAACTTTCTCCTCTAATTGTGAATTGGTCAGCTAGGTGAGTTAGAAGCCATTTTACGGTGGGCCTGAATTTAGCTCACCGAGCTTTCCAATGGAAAAGGAGAACTTTAGGGCTCATAAATGTTTCAGGCATGGTGTCTTGCTCCAGTGAGCGAGGAGAATAAAGGAACTCACCTGTTGGCAGGCAGTTGCTGGCAACAGGGATAGAACAACTCATCACACAAATCTTCCCTTAATGATTGAGTGTATAGACTTCATCAATTTTCCCACCATTTTTCTTTTAGAGCTATAGGATATCAGTGTTTCTTTGTTTTCCACGAGATGGACCAACCTTTTTGTGCACTGGCTGTTATCTCTCAAAACTATCTTAAAAGTTTTTTACGTTTTCGTCCTTTGTCTTTTTTTTGTTTTGTTTGTTGTACAGAAAATATGCTGTGCAATTGTGTGGTGTCTACTGACCACACCGAGAATTGCTAAGGACAGGACCCCCATTATGAGCGTTGGAGAGCAGTAAAGCCAGAGGACAGGCAGGAGACGGCAGCTCAAACCTCGACACTGTCCCCTGGGTATTGGTGTGGCGATGGCGGGCTGGCTGAGCCGTGTGTCGTGGGGGGAGGCCTGGTACAACACGTACTCCCGCCTTCTCCGCACCAAACCAGTGGGGGCCATGGGCCAGGGGTCGGATGAGCTCACGGAGGTCACTGACGGGTCAGGGGCGGGCCTGGCCAAGGTCCTCACCACCGTGGACCTGGTGTCGCTTGGCGTGGGCAGCTGCGTGGGCACGGGAATGTACGTGGTCGCCGGGCTGGTCGGCAAAGCCGTTGCAGGCCCAGGAGTCATCCTGTCATTTATCATTGCAGCTATGGCCTCCATATTGTCAGGTGAGACTGGGAGAGAGGCAGTGTATGTATACACACATATATTGCCTATTCATAACCAATTATATTAGCCATTGGCATTTTATTGAGATTTTTATTTTATTTCCTGTATTTCCTTATACATAGGAGTGTGTTACGCAGAGTTTGGCGTTCGTGTCCCCAAGACTACAGGCTCCGCCTACACCTACAGCTATGTGACGGTTGGGGAGTGCGTAGCCTTTTTCATTGGCTGGAACCTGATTCTAGAGTACCTGATAGGAACAGCAGCAGGGGCATCGGCCTTGAGCAGCATGTTCGACTCCCTGGCCAATCACAGCATCAGCAATTACATGATTACCCACTTGGGAACGCTGAGAGGACTTGGTCAGTAGTCAACCGTTGTTAATAGTTCACAGATGTTGTGACAATTTCAGGCGTGACATTGTTAATTGGTGAAAGTACTTTTTGAGCTATTTGTTGTTTAATGTAGTTCAGCAATAAGCTGTACATTTTTTTAAATATTTACTACTTTTACAGTGTAGTTTCTCCCACTGACAATTCCAATTAAAAGAGTAAGTCAGTGTGGTAAGTAAACAGAATGAACTGAATTCCAAAAGTCAATATCTTAAAGGTTTCTTAATAGGTTGTTTGTTAGAAATGCTGCAGACATGTCAGCTATCACTCAGTAAGATTGATAGGATGGATGCCGGTTGATAGTCCTGCCTCTACATAATTTTAGAATTACCCATGCCCGAAGATTTCTGAACAATCATGGCCCCTTTTCACTGATTGGTCTGGCTAATCTTAACCTGACATGCCAGAGGAATTGTTGTCACAATCTGGGGAGCCGTACATTTAAACTGTTTGTGAATGGCTGTACATTCAAAAAAATACTTGTCAGTTGATTGGATGAACCATCTGGTTGTTTTCACTGTCTGCACCATGGTCGGCACACCTAAACCACGCCCGTATAACTATAAACACAACGCTGATTGGAAACCACGCCTGTATAGCTATAAACACAACGCTGATTGGAAACCACGCCTGTATAGCTATAAACACGACGTTGATTGTAAAGATCAGCTGCTACTCGGACACATTCTTTTTTTATTTAGCTAGCTAACTTTCTAGCTAACTCCCAAATCCAACCTGCAGTAGCTTTAAAGGTATAGTCAGCTATTGCATTCTAATTGACGCTTATACATTTTTGGTCAAGTTCAACAAATATCGCTTCACATTTCACTAGCTTACCGATCGCTATATTTCTACACAGTCCTGGCTCCGTAAATAGGAACATAAACAAAGTTTCGAACAGCGCTCACAAAAACCAAGCCGCTTGCTTCACAATGCATTTGAGTGTGTGCTGCGGCGCTGCGGAGAGAGGATGTGTGGGGCTGCAGAGTGAAACAAGGCGAAAATATTCCCAGCATGAAGCTGAAAGGATGACACACAAATACACTGTGTACAACATGCTTACAACGTTCACTCACTTCTACCCCCTTGTGGCCAAAGATTGCACACCGTAATAATATCGTGCTGTGCTTCAACATTCCTGTTATTCTCTTGCAGGGAAAGGGGAGGACACATATCCCGACCTGCTGGCTCTCTTCATCGCCCTGGCGGTCACGGCCATCATCGCTCTGGGCGTCCGTAATTCTGTGGGCTTTAACAACGTGCTCAACGTGGTCAACCTGGTGGTCTGGGTCTTCATGATCATCGCCGGCCTCTTCTTTCTCTCCGCCAGCAACTGGGAGGGGGGAAGGTTCCTACCGTATGGCTGGTCAGGGGTGAGGTGATGTCCCCTGATGGTTTGTGTACCAAGTAGAATGGGTCTGCTGTATTCACCTGATTCAGACTAGTCAGATGGTGGAAGTGAAATTATTTCTTATTGGCTTGTTCTGGAACCCTGACTGTGATTGGCTATAACTTGTTTAACTCCATAAACATTTTAAATTCCAAAATATCTAGAGTATGTAAGTTATACAAAGTACTTGTTACTGAACCAAGGGCTGTGGCAGCACTCAAACATTAGGATGGAAACATTTTAGTCCATAAAAAAACAATAGACACGCATCTTCCTCAGAGTTATACATGTTGAATAAATATTGACTATTGTTATGCCGTCTCCTGAAATTTGGGCTGTTATTGCAGGATTATTGCGGATTTGTTCTTACAACTATTGCGATGTTTGCTATGTTTTGTGAAAACATTTTCAATGGTTGAATGGAGGTGGTTACTGGCTGACCTAAGAGGGTGAGAGGATAGCTAGGATAGACATTCACAGATAGTTCCACACTGTGCAGGTGATGCAGGGGGCAGCCACCTGTTTCTACGCCTTTATCGGCTTCGACATCATCGCTACCACCGGAGAGGAGGCCAAGAACCCCAACACCTCCATCCCCTACGCCATCACCGCCTCGCTCGTGACCTGTCTCACTGCCTACGTGTCTGTTAGTGAGCACGCACGCACACACAGACGTACAGACATTCACACACTTACATACATACACACACACAAGCAGACACAGAGACAGACGCACAGACACACATACACAAGCACGTACAGACAGACAGACACATACACACACACACACACACACACTTACAAACACAGACAGACAGGCAGACATACACACAATTACATACATACATACACACACACACAAGAGTCAGACTTAGTATCTTCAACTGCTCTCTCCAGGTGAGTGTGATTCTGACGCTCATGGTCCCCTACGAGATGATTGACAGCTCCGCCCCGCTCATGGAGATGTTTGCCGTGCACGGCTTCCTGTGGGGCAAGTACACGGTGGCTGTGGGCTCCATAGCCGGCCTGACAGTCTCCCTGCTGGGCTCTCTCTTCCCCATGCCCAGGGTCATCTACGCCATGGCCCGGGACGGGCTGCTGTTCAGGTGAAGCTCCCAATACACTCACACGGACGTACAGCGGACCCTTTGTTTTCACAATGACGTAATACTGGAGGAATATGGGAGGGATTATACCAAAGAAGGGAATATGAAGAGTTCAGATGCAAAATCCTCCGTCCATTTGAAAACCAGTAGCCTTTAGCAACTTAAAACAGAAATATTCATTAGATATCCATATTTGGGTTCACTCGTTTCATCTTTATTACAACGCAAAGGCTGTGTCACTGAATAAAAAGTAATATCTTAAAAAAACGTTACAAATTAAATTCTAAAAAAGATTTAAAATTAAAATAAAAAGATGTCAGATGGACTTAAAGGTTTTCTTCCTGTGCATTGTACAAAGAGGGAAGAAATGAACGCCAAACCCAACAGCAACCCAGAAATAGTCTTCTGAGCGTATTTGGTCAATTAAACAGCCTCTACCCTACAATGTAGACTAATAAGGAATTGTGCGTAGGCCTCCACACCTGGGAATGATTCGCAGTTATTAGCCTATCTGTAAGGGGCTTTTACAGGTGTGTGAATGAATCCCTTAACAAATCCCTGTTCTGTCTAGACAGGAAGAAGACGCTTTAGGCAGGAAGAAACAATCCTCGGTAGCATGTTCAAAGGGTTTATCCGTAGAGAGAGGCATTAGCAGGGAAGAGGGTTTGGGGTTGTGTTTGTGCTTGCACGGCTCTGTCAGTTGTAAATGTGTCTGTATATGTGTGTGTTTGTGATGCGTCAGGGTCCTGTCCTACGTGTCAGCGTTCACACACACCCCCATTCTGGCGTGTGTGGTGTCGGGGGTCTTGGCCGGCCTGCTGGCCCTGCTGGTCAGCCTCAGGGACCTGATCGAGATGATGTCCATTGGCACGCTGCTGGCGTACACCCTGGTGAGCGTGTGCGTGCTGTTGCTACGCTACCAGCCCGACCAGCTCACGGACACGCACCAGTTTGCCTCCGACGACGACGACGTCGTCATCACCGGGGGCGACGACGACGACGCCGACCACGGGACACTCTCGTCCAAGGACGAGCAGACGCTGATCGACGGGGAAGGCTCCGCCTCCTATCACTCGGGCGGCGCCGAAGGGGAAGGCGATGACTCTGCGTTTCACACGGGCTCCGCTTCCACGCTGAAGCGCGTGCTGGGCGGCCATTACTACACCGTGCGCGCACGCCTGGGCCTGCCCGAGCCGTCGGCGCGGCCCACGCCGGCCACGGGGCGCACCGTGACCCGGTGCACCGTGCTGCTCTTCCTGCTGTCCTTCCTCCTCTGGGCCACCGTCATATTCGGGGTGGAGCGCGGTGAAGGGGCCGGGGCCATCTTGTCGGGCCTGCTGGCCGCGCTGATGGCGGGCGCCATGGCGACGCTGCTGCTGGTGATCCTGCGGCAGCCGGAGAGTGGGCGGAGCCTGCCGTACATGGCGCCCTGCGTGCCGTTCGTCCCCGCGACGGCCATTTTGGTGAACGTCTACCTCATGTTGAAGCTGTCGCCGCTCACGTGGATCCGCTTCACCGTGTGGTGTGTGATAGGTAGGCCATTTCTTCTGCTGTCTTTCTGTTCAGACGTGCTTCTGGTAGTTAAACTAAACTAAACTTACGGTTTAGTAACGTTTACTCAAGTGCAGTTCAAGCAAAGCCAGGTTTATGTACATATTATATAGTACACAACTGGTACATTAGAAATAGAAGATTGCATCACAGTGCCAGTCACATCTAACCTGGCACACCAGATATCTGTGTCGGTTCCATTGAAACTGTTGCATAGGCAGGCGCTTTCAAAAAATACTTTGATACTGTGATAGGACGAACCTGTGAACCAGGAGTCTGTTGTTATCCACTCTTGCAGTAGAAGAGTCGGGAGAACGGCGAAAACATATTTTCCATTGAGAAAAGCCTTTGCTCTTCTAATAGATTCTAATAAAACCGATGCTGTATTGTATCATCTCTAGGCATTTTAGGCAACACACTAGGTTTACTCCAGACTGATTCTCACGGCGAAGTCAAACTGAAGTTCGCGAGAATCAGGACGATCTCGCGAAGCTACGTCACACCGTCTTCACACGCGTCACATTCGTTTACTGAAGGAGACACTATCTCTCAAAGTTGAGACACTCCTTCCAGAAAGTTCAAACTCTATGTGCATCAGGCGTCTCAAGTTGGCAACATAATGTGCATTACATTGACATGGTCTTCATTACCACATGCAGTATATTACTGTGCATTACAGTCGTATAGCCAGATGCAGTGAGATTGTACATCTGCAGTTGGTTGACAGATGTACAATCTTCACTGGAGGATCTCTGTAGTCTCCATGTGTTTTCTGTTAAAAACAAAAAGTGTTTTGCACGCACACACACACACAAATACAAATGATGGTAGCGAAAGATTACTTTTTAATTTTTTTATGACTGGAAAATTATTCTACTTCAAAGTCATAATCAAATCACATGATTTCAATGAAATAAATATACTTTATTTGGATCATATTATATTAATGTAAAACTATTATGGTGGGTCCGTACCCAGGTCTGTTGATCTACGGTTGCTATGGTGTCTGGCACAGCACGCTGGAGCTGAACGCCCGAGAGGAGCAGGCACATGCAAGCACCTACCAGCGCTATGACGACCACCTGGACGACACCTTCGCCCCTGACGACGACCTAAACCCTGAAGAGCTGCAAGAGGCTCCTTACCAGGGCTGGTCCGCCCCCGAGGAGAGGGGCCACCATTACCAGCGACGTAACCATGGAGACCAGTATGAGGAGCACGAGCGGCATGAGAGCTCACTCCAGAACCAGCATGAGGACTATGGCGACCAGTATGGCGACCAGCATGGATACCAGTCCGGACCGGCAGGCCAGTATTCATCTAGAGGCGGTGCATCCACCGGACGGGCCAATCACGGCTTTGATGCGGAGGACGGGGATTAGCGCGAGCCAAACACAAATGAACAGACACGCTTGTTCTTCTGGTGATGTCAGCGATGTATGTCAGCAAGTCTTCCACCCTTCCATCCCGTGTTTTAGTTTTACTGTATGTTACTGTAAAATCTTACTATGTCAGCCATTGCTGCATTTGACTGGTTAAATGTCCTCGACCACAGTACAGATATTCCCACAGAATCGCACATTACTAATGAATCCTGAAGGTGGCCCTGTCTCCTTTCGAGAAAGCCATGCTGCTTGACACAATGCTATTGGTGTAGGTGTGTCCTAACTTCCGGAATATATTTAGATATATTTCTAAAAGTAATCTTCCCCTCTGGCTGCCCTACCAGTGAAGATTGTGCTTACAACACATCTCAATTGCAAGTTGTAGGATTCTGGGGAATCTCTGCTGTAAAATGTTTATTTATTTATTTATTTATTGCTGAATTGAAGTGTCTCCAAATGTTTAGGAGGATTCCTCTGTGCTTTGGTGTTTTTGGAATAAATGTTATTACGTGAACTGGGTTACTATGTTGCTGATAAACTAAGACAAGTCAAAACCCCCTACAGTATGTACATTTATATATGTTTTACAGCATTAATTTCAAGTTACACGGCCCTGGCACACAATAATATATAACACGTACTGTATAGAACTGGTACACATTTGTTACATTGCACCTGTGAGAAATTAGGATAGAAAATTAGGAAAGAAAAAAAAAGTCACCCTCACTAATGTATTGGTTTTGTCAACAAAAGTATAAAAATGACAAGAACACACTGTATACTACACATTAATGTAGAGAATTCAACATTTTTCTTTTATAATTGTATATACTTGCATAAGAAAATCAACTATACTGTACATCCTTCATTAATAAGTAGACATTACTGTAACATACAACAGATCATGATATTTATGACAAATAAAATATGAAGTAAGCTTATATATAGTTATATTTACTATACTTATGTATAAAACATGTTTAAAGTTGCTCAAGATATATAACTTTACCTTTTCTTTTCGCTGATGGCTTCATTGGAACTTTCTCAAATTTTAATTAAGTTCATTATATTGGAGGGGAAAACTATAGTAAATATTTAGATTTTACAACTAAGATACAATCTATCCTGTGCAGCTTTAACATTGTAAATATCAAGCAAGGTGAATATCAGGCTACATAGTTTACTACAGAATTTATACCATCAACCCAAGCATGCGCGCTTTCACACTCTTTCGCACTTGGCGTGATTGGCTGGCGGGTCAAGGGGTGTGGCTACCCCACCCTGTTTGGAATAGTAGAAGCTGTTCTCTCTGGTCTGGATCCCTGGGTCGTTGCTATAGCAACACAGGATGACAGAGCCCCCCAACAGGCAGAGTCCAGAGCCTATCCAGCCTGCATACAGCGAGAAGCCAAACGCTAACAGCCCCTCCTCTCTATACGCTCCAACTGGAAACCACACCGTCGACACGATCCCAAAGACAGCTGCGAAAGAGGTGAAAGAGATGCTGTGGAATTCACGAGCAGACTAGTGGGAGTGTTTGTTGCAGCAACAAATGTGAGTCTGGACACCCGCATAACGAAGTGTCGATGTTTCAATGTGGTTTATTGTTTGTTGGTTTTCATTTGCAGGCAAATTATACATCAAGCACTACACCACTGTTTCAACGAGTGACCACTTACAGTTATCTTAGCTGTTCACCAAACATGAAGATTATATGTGTCAAATGTTGTGGTGAGGATATGTTTGTGATAGTGGTAATACTTGGATTACTGTGTGTGTGTGTACATGCATGTACCACTTGTCTTTCCTGGTCGCTGAGGAAGCGCAAACAAGACCTGCATCTGTCTCAGGGTCCCACATGAAGCAGATGTGTAATAGCTGACCTCAACCAGGACAGGACGTGGTCACCTGACCATGAACCCCCCACCACCAACAACACCCATTTTTCCTAAACCTGCATGGCCTTGTGTGTACTTAGGTCTTGTAACCCCAAGCCTACAAATGTACCCTGAGCTAATGTTGGTTTGTAGGTAAAATAAAAAGTATGTGTGTGCGTGTGTGTGTGTGTGTGTGTGTGTGTCCCTTACCTATGAGCAGGACAATAGTCCCGCCTACAATAGCTCGGTGATATTTGTTGGAAAAAGTGTCATTCTCCAGCCTGACGCAAGGCATGGATACCAACACCAGCAGCAAGGCAGGGAGACCCAGCAGGCACGCACATATCATGAGTGCACGGGCCGTCTGCACGTATGCTGCGGGAGAGCGAGAGGGAAGGGGGGGAGACGTCGAAAATAACATGTTGCATAACAGGAATACCCGTTTGGTTCCAATTTTCAGCACTCGGTAGTAGGCAGCAGGCACACATTTATCTTCGCACACGCACATACGCACGAATACGCTCACGAATGCACGCAACACACACACTCAGGAAAATTGTTTCATGCCTAGATATAATTATTGTTTTATTGTTTTGTTTCTATCAAAAATGAAGTTATTACCTGGTAAGGTGAGGATCTGGTTGAGTGCCACGCAATGGTAAAGTGCGGGGGAGACCACGCACTTAGCCCACAGACCCCGTGCGCCCAGCTCCTCCATGAGAATGCAAGTGTTGATGGTGTAGTCGCACGTGCGCACCCAGTCGTTAGTTGCGGTGGCGACGATGACCCCCACCCACCCCGCACAACTCGCGACAGCTCCGGAGGTCAGTCTGCACATGTGCGCCATGGAGTCGCCGTGCGTAATTATGCCCAATAATCCAATTATCTCCGTTCTCTTTAAAAAAATAAATAACGGGACTTATGTGCCGATAGTGTTGGACCCTTTACCTCCGCAGCAACCCAGAATGGCTTTTTTTGTTGTTTAGTTTAGTTTTAGTTTCTGCTACAAAAAAGGATTTCTCATATCAGAACGTGTATGCTAAATAGTATTGTCTATAATTAATGTATGGGAATAAAAATCTATAAAAAATAATACGGCAAGATAAATATAAGACTACACCACTCCGTTAGTGCGTCTCTTTTTAAAGTTATTCCGCAGAAAAATGCCCAGAATTATATTCAGGGTGTGGCGATAATTTATATCCCAAGACTTTAGCCAATCAGAGAGCATTTGACACCCTAACCTAAACCAGATATGAAGAACTAAATAGCTCACCGATGAGACACACTGTTACGAGAGGAAAACGCGTTTTATTATAGAAAGTCAGCGAAATATAAAATGAAATGAAATAAAATTATAAACACCAAAGTAACTATATCATAAGAACATTTTTCAAATTTCTCTGACTGCTCATCAAATAATTATTATATATTAAATATCTTAATATTAATAAGAAAATCGTTTTATTAAAAAACAATCTTAATTTGACGAATAGGCTAAAATGTCTATAATGTCTACAATGAACTGATCCCACAGACATACTGGTATAGACATTAACTGTATTTGACGCACTGTTGCCCTCTAACGGTGCCTAATGTTTGCTAGCAATGATAGGGTATTCTCCCGCCATTTTGCACAAAAAATGAAAATAATCTCTGTATTAATTTTTCATTTATTAAATAATTTCGAGCAGGAAACAATAAAAATGTGACGATTAAAGACGTACATCTCTACCCTGATGGTGACTTCTATATTCACAAACATGTTTTTGACCAGTGGTTATAGCAATATAAAACATTTAAATTTGATTGATCACTTACAAATTCTACTTTCATTTTTATTAAACACACAATGGTTATGTTTTCTACTGGATAGCTGTCATTGACCTCACATTCTAAAAAAAAAAACTAAATAGGCAAATGTATATATTAAATGTTCAAAATCCTGCATGAAATAGTTTCAAATGTACACTCTCCAGCACAGTTTAAAATATACACAATGATTTCTTTTACAATTTAAAAAAAAATCTCATCTTTCTGCTACAGGTAGATGGACTGTCTCCATCTCATGGCCACACATATCCCCACCAGGTTTAAAACCTTTATAAATTAAAAACAAATCCCCAATATGACTTGTTCCCTTGTAGCTGTCATCTTCTTTAAGTGACAAGCCACAATAACTGCTTCACCTAAATATTCTCCTTTTATTTGTCTCAACCGTCATTTCACCACAAAGCTATATCTCCCCATCCGTCCAACATTCCCTCTCTGTCCTGTCCCTCCTCGATAAGTTTCCTGTTCGTGCCTTCCTTCCTTCCTTGCACTCACTGGTGTTTGAGAGAGTTGATGTGAGCACAGATCTTAAGCGCTGGTCCCAGTTTGATGTTCATACTGGTCATCAGGTGGTCCTCGGTGAGAAGCAGCAACGCTTGTCCGTCAATCTCCTGCAGACGGAAGGACTCGGCCACCTCGCTGCACCCTGTGCACAGACTCAGGATGTCAACAGACTTTCAATGAAGTTCACAAATAAACTTGCAATGGACACTTGAAATACTTCAAATAAACACTTGGTTGATTTAAAGAAACTGTCCAAATGTGTTTTTTAGTTACGAGGGCCAACAATTGCATGCATACAGAATATTCTCGCCAAGACGATGTGACATGAGCCAATCTGACCTGCGGCCACCCTGATGGGTGCCATTACCAAACAGCCACAACTTGTGGGTTCTAAGACTTCAGTGGAACATTTCATTCTATATTCTACTGGCAAGATAAAAGCGTTTTGATTGGAAATTGCTCAATTTTTCATCACATCACAACCTTTGTGCATCTTTGATGGAAGCTCTTTTTTTAACATGATGAATATACAAAGATCTGGAGTGAACGTCATATAATCTTATTTCCAGCAAGCACTCTTTCTTAACCTGACATGCCAGAGGAATTGTTGTCACAAGTCCATCTGGGGAGCCGTACATTTAAACTGTTTGTGAATGGCTGTACTTTCAAAAAAATACTTGTCAGTTGATTGGATGAACCATCTGGTTGTTTTCGCTGTCTGCACCATTGTCGGCACACCTAAACCACGCCCGTATAACTATAAACATGACGCTGATTGGAAAACCAGGCCCGTATAGCTAAAAACACGATGCTGATTTTAAAGTTTAGCTGCTACTCAGACACATTCAAAATTATTCCTAGGCTTTCCAGACTGATTCTCACGACAAAATTAAACTGAAGCTTGCGAGATCAGGAAGTTAACTATTTATTTCCTGCTAAAGTAGTAATTGGTTGAATGTATAGGTGTTCAGGTCTTCATATTTTTTTTGTGACACAGTTGTATCAAGTTTATCTGGGAGTATTCCTGTATATCATCTGTTTACTATTAAGACACCAAAACATTCAGAATGACAACTGCCAAAATGCTGAGAAGGCTTCTTGAGGGAATTCCAAAATAATTCACACAATTCCCGTGCGGGATTACTGCAATCTGTTTCCACTCCAATATTACTCTGTGTGTGTGTGTGTGTGTGTGTGTGTGTGTGTGTGTGTGTAGGTGCTCGTGCTTATGTGCCTGTGCAAACAATTTTGAAGTGGATGTTTCCTATTTAGCGGTAAGTGGTAGAGCAAGGAACTATCAGGGTTAGAGGATCCATTACCTGAGCTGCCAGTGTGTGTGTGTGTGTGTGTGTGTGTGTGTGTGTGTGTGTGTGTGCGTGCGCATGCATGCGTGCACTACCTGGCAGTGTGTGTATGAAAGAGGTGACGTCCTCTACACTCCAGTGGGCGGGGCGGGGCTTGAAGGTTGTCGTGGGAGAGGAGGTGCTCACAGCGGGCTCAGACGCCCGTCGCGCCCGCTTCGCCGCACGGCACTCAATCTTGGTTGCCGTGGCAACCGGGGGTCCTTCATCGCCTGTTCCATCCTCCTCCTCATCATCCTCCGCCTCGTCATCCTCGTTCCTCTCCCCCCTCTTCCCATCCTTGTCACGGCGACCGGCGCTCCAGAGGTCGCGTGGCTGAAAGCAAAGGGTCAAGGTCAAGGTCATGGACACACACACACAGTCACACAAACATTAGAGACAGAGGTCAATGAATGTAAAGGTAATTTAACACACATCCAAAGTGACTACTGGTAAGTACAGTTAGCTAACGCCTACAGTACCGTACCTGCTCGTTAATACGTAATAAAGGAGTGGGTAGTTATGCTTTTAGCCTATTACTTCTTACTTTCTAGCCTTTTCATCTAGTTCATTTCAAGTTTTTATTATAGCCTGGTGTCTAGGTGTGACACTACCCAGAAGGAAAACCAACAAACATGAATAAATAAATAAATATCATCATCAAATAAGAAAAACAGTAATACTGGCCCACCAATGACGACAGGCCTTTTATCACCTGCACCTGTTTGGTCTGAAAATTATTACTTACTGTAGGTGTCGCCAAAATCAATTACATCGGAATATTCCATTCATTCCTATTTTAAAATAAACATCCCAGCCCCACTTACCAGGCGGAGCAGGAGAGGTTTGCCTGGAACCGACTGAGCCCGGTTCAGAACCGGCCTGGGCCGCTCTGATCTGCTTCCTGCACTCAGAGCCCTTAAACGCTTCGTCAGCCGGACGTTAAACCTGGACGGACGGACACGCAGACAGACAATGAGGAGAGAGAGAGATAAAAAAACAGGATGGAAGATGAATACAGTGAAGAGATAGAGAGATGAAACAGAAAAGAAATGAATAGAAGAGACAGAAGGTGAGGGAAAGCAAAAGAGCGAGAAATAAATTGAAACAGAGGTCAAGAGTGTGTGCTCTGTAGCTCTGAACGACATTCGTGTGAGTCATATCGGGATGTGATACTAGTATGTGGCTGCAAAAGTGGCTGCACCACTTCCTGTGTTCATTGGAGATATGTTGCTCTTTATCGTGCCTAACTACACCTGCGATTTCACATAGTCCCCCCCCCCCCCACCAAGCCGACAGGCGGGCTGCTCACCCGCGCGCACAAGATGTGGAACAGAAGCGCTTGGAACGCATGAAGTTGTGGGCGTGCCCTCGCTTCCCACAGAACTGACAGTGCAGGACGGTTCTGTCTCTGTGGCTTGACCCTGGGGGGGGGGGGGGGAGAGAGAGAGAGAGAGAGAGAGAGAGAGAGAGAGAGAGAGAGAGAGAGGCACTGTAAAAACAAACTGCCAGTTTGTAGGAACAACACAAATTAGCCGTTAATGGTCATTAAAAGTAATTTCCATATGGCTTGTATCCAAGGTGGTCATTTGCATACTTTAAAAGTTCTGTTTAAATTCAGTTTAAAAAGTGTATTACATGTATTACAGTAATTGATCAACAAAACAGCATAAGTGTCATTATGTGGACAGCATCCTCCAGGCAGACCAGATAACACAATGTGTGACTACCCATGTGACTCCTCATACATCCTACACACCTGATTATAAAAGATAGAAACACACTTGTAAAGGATTTTATGTTTGAGGAGGAAGGGAATAAATGTAACATAATCCAAAACTATAATGAGGTCTATTTATTTAACCATGTTATTTTTGATGAATGCTGTTTAAACACCATCCAGCTGATAACAATAATAAAACCTACCAACATTTTGCCATTATACAACTATGCTAAGTCTTACTAGTGCTGGGGTCCTCTGTAGGTGCAACCTCTTCATCATCAGTATCTGTAGAATGTTCTGTTCGTTGTATTGTTTCTGTCACAGGAAATACTTCCTTTCCATTGGTCCCATTCACTTCCTGTGGTATCTTAATCTCCTCTTGAACCAGCAACGATGAACGGTTCACCTGCATGCACATACACGTCGCCACAAACATCTGTCACATCTGTCTGATGCAGAAGTAAAGTTACAACGGAGAATTGGCAGTTCTACATTCTGCTAATTTAAATGAAAGGGTATTTATTTATTTATTATTATATCTATTATATTTACCTCCCATCTCCTCTAACACTGAGTATAGAAAATAGTTCTGCTATTGACACGCCAGATTATAATCTAAGACGTCTAAGAAACTCTAACTCATGACAGTAACACTATAAAAATACATTGTTTTGTTAGTTGTGTGTTTTAAAGACCTTCCTATGAATAAAACAATGTTAAAATAGCATTATTTCTGAAATTCCTGAAATGTATATTGTTTCTCTGTTACAGTAAACACATGCTTAGTCTACTACAGTAATAATACATGATAATAATAAAGACCTATATGTTTTACAATGCATACTTAAATGCATACGAGTAGATCAAATATAAATAGTGATGTCATAATTATATATTGTAACATACTGTCGCCCTACTTTATACTTTACTGTATTTGGCAGTCTTAGCATTATTGTTTACTTACTGTATATACAGTATGTGTGTGTGTATGTGTGTGTGTGTGCGTGCATGCGTACAGGGAAAGGCTGCAGCCCTTCCTTGATGACGAAGCCCTCCACCAGGTGTGTAAGGACCTCTCTTCCCTCTGGCCATGCCCTCGGTACCCAGGGCCCCCACTCTGGTTGGTCAAAATGTTCGGCGTCATCCCCTGATTTGCTGAGATGCTCTGTGTCTTCCTGCGGTTTGCCGAGCATCTCGGGTTGGCGCTGCGATAGGCCGGTCAAGTCTTGGGTGGCGGGCTGAGCGGGCAGGAGGGGGGGAGGGTTGTCAGCAGATGGGAGGATGAAAGGAGATGTGGGTGAAGACTGGGATGAAAGGCTGGAGAGAGCTGGAGAGAATACACAGGGAAAACATCAGTATCTTACGGAAATCTACCGTATGTAGACATTTGACCCTCAGAAATACACTAAAATCCAAATAGTAACAATGTAATACTGTACTATAAATAATAATGTAAGTCTAAATTTACATTATTATTTCATATCATTTAATAATAATTGACATAATAGTATTACTGTGAAAGTGTACAAAGCAAGATTCCCACTGTAGTTTTGCATGTATTACTGTAAAACTGTGGTTATAAAGTACGTGCGGCATTTGGCTGTGGGTAGTTCATATTTAGACACAACTTTCTCTCCAGTGCATTCACACATAAGCTGTAATGTTATCACGGGAAAGTGTAGGCGGGATTCTCCTCTGCTCCTTGAAGCGGCTCGGCTTTGCCGTGGCGGGAAGTTAATCGTAGCGGTAAACCAAGAGAAAAGGTTGTGGTAGTACAATACTGAGTATTCCACCGCCTTCCTTTCAGCCAGCTGTTATCATTAGCAACTAGCAAGAGGTTTCACCGCTCATGTGTGAATGCAACGTTAGTTTGTATAGTATATTGACAGGTATGTCAATATAGGTAATGTATGTATGTATGTATGTAGGCAGATAGATAGATAGATAGATAGATAGATAGATAGATAGATAGATAGATAGATAGATAGAAGATACTGTACAGATAGATAGATAGATAGATAGATAGATAGATAGATAGATAGATAGATATTTATTTATTTATTATTCATAATGTTGTTATTATTATTTATGTTGACACTGCCTTCTGGCATGTTTATTCACAAAAATAAATATTTTCACAGAAAAGTGCTGAGAAGAGAAGAGACACAAACTTCAAACAACTAAATTAATGATGTTCCCACAAAGTGCTCTGGAAGGTTCAGGGAGTGGGTGTGGGTGGAAGTACCTGACTGGCTGTCAGACTGAGTGGACAGGATCTCGCAGTAGTCCTCCTGACCAACGGCCTGGGGGTCCCTGGTGGGAACCTCTGCTCTGAGAGGCTGGGAGACTGCTTCTGAAACGGGGACTGGGATTGGCTCTGGGACTGCGACTGGACTTGGGGGTGGAATCTGTACTGGCACCGCGCCTGGAGCCATGCTGAGGTCCAGACACACCATGGCTCCAGGCTCTGGGCTGGAGACAAGGTCAGGCTTGGGTTTGGCCTCTAAGCTCTGACATCGGTGGGTGGGGGCTTCAGCCTGGTCCACGAGGCCTTCCTCCTTATCTCCCTCTGCTTTCTCTCTCTGGCCTTCCTCAGTGACGTCCATCCTCTCCTCCAGGCTCGGCGTTCCACCGCAGGCCTCCTCATCTTTTATCTTCTCTCGTTCTCTTTGGTCTGGCTCTATCCCCGTGCTCCTTTCTTTCCCGCCGCCGGCGTCGTCGTCCGCTTTAGACAGTCCGCTGGCCACGCCTCTTTTTTCTTGCTTCTCCTCGTGTTCGGTGACCCTGCTCTGCTTCTCCCCGCCCCGCTGGACCGAGGCGTCGCTGTGGGGCGTGGTCTGGCCAGGCGGGGAGGTGGGCCGGAGCAGAGAAGGAGGGAATGGCAGGGGAGGGGTCGGTTTTACCGAGGAGGGCTTTACAGAAGGAGGAGAGAGAAGAGGAGTTGACGTTTTCACCGAGGATGGTTTTACAGAAGGAGGAGAGAGAAGAGGAGTTGACGTTTTCACCGAGGATGGTTTTACAGAAGGAGGAGAGAGAAGAGGAGTTGACGTTTTCACCGAGGATGGTTTTACAGAAGGAGGAGATGGAAGAGGAGTTGTGGTTTTCACCAAGGAGGGTTTAAGTGAAAGTGGAGGGGTGTTGCCGCTGGCCCTCTGTGATTGGCTGGTGAATTCAGGAGTCTCCACAACCGGAGGCGGTGATTGGACAGAGGCGCGACCGCCGTTCCCATGCAGTGGATGGCGGCCCGACGATAGGGCCATGATTTGTAGTTGCCTAGCGGCAGACGGCGATCGCTCAATCTGGGATGTCGGTGTCACAGCGCTGGAAGCGGAGATCAAACTCTGCTGCGATTGGCTGGCCGGAGGAGGGGTTTGAGATAACGGACCGCTCTGCAAGCCAACCAGGTGCCTGTTTGAGGGAGGGACCTGACCAGCGGGGACAGCGACGATTGGCTGAAGGGAAGAGCTCGGCCTCGGAGATGCCATCTTGTGGCCGTTTGGAGTATGCAGCCTGGGTCGGAGAGGGACGGCTCTCACCGGAGAATAAAGAGCTGAGGAAGGAGAGAGAGAAAGTCAAAGTGAGAAACGTATTGCTGTCAGAATTTTAAACTACGTTAATAAATAGCATATTTTTACCTGTGTAAAATTCAACCAAAATTCAGATCAGGTAAAAAGTAAGCGATTTATTAATTGCAATGAATTACATAAAGCCTGCGATTAATTCTGACAGCCCTAAACAAGTGATAGAAAGAACAGCAAGAGAACAGGTCAGAGAAGAGTGAACCCATCGGCTACATGGCGATAAAGCCTGGTAAGGTCATAGCCAATATCTTTGGTATATTCTCTGCCAGACTTCCCCTTCCAGCCGCAGGTGAATGTTTACACATGCCAATTTACTACTTAAGACACAAGAATGGAGTTAAAGTTGAGTTCAGATCATCTTTATCAAGATATCAACATATGAATGCTAATAAAAAGCTAAATCGTCTCCAGTCAGACCATATCTTTTTATTCCCCAGATTGTATTTCGGACTATTTTGCTCTCCACCTAAAACGTGATTGGTCAATAAAACTTACAACTACAAGCTTACTACAAACGGAACCCAGGATGTATCCAGTACCAAAATCATATGTCTCTGCCTACATATTGTATATTATGCATATGCAGGAATATGTTTAAATAGGGATGAATTAGTGAATAGACAGAAAGAAGGAACCACAGCATATGTTTTGCTGCAAACAAACAAGAGAGATGACACATTTCTCCCTGGAGACCTACTTGGCGGAGGAACTGAGAGGTGGCGAGTAGGCATGGCCGGTCTCTCTGTTGCCGTGGCACTGGGCTGGGGGCGGGGTCTTAGTGGTGGGAAGATAGGGGCGCGGGGGCGAGAGAGAGGGGGCGGGGCTAATGGAGGGGATTTGAGACGGAGGGAGGGGGGGATGGTGAGTGTGCCCGGGGGAGGTGGTCTGAGGGTGAGACTCTGGAGCTGAGGAGAGACATGGAAAGAAAGCGTTGTTTACATTTGAATAATGGTCACGTACAGTTACATTGCTACTACTATTACTACCAATAACTATTATGTGAATTAACTACTAACTACTGGTAGGGCACCGTCCTAAAAGCAGTGTTTACAAATTGCTTTGCGTGCACACAAGGAAATGTACCTAATAATATTATTACTAATAAAAACCACACAACTATGAAAATCGACAGGTGTAAAACAAAAGGTGAAGACAAAGAAAACATTAGAAGTGTATTAAAACGCAACACACTTTGCGCTAAGAAGGCGTGCAACATTTAGCATCTAGCTTGCCATGCTATATTGCGGCTACATGAACGAATCAACAGAACGCTGCGTCTCTTTGCGGACAACAAGAGCGGAGCTCACTCACAAGACGTGCGAGACATTTACTAACGTGGCGGTAGAACCACGGGGAGGTTCAACGGGAACATTTATTGCAACTGCATCACCAAACAGCTTCTCACCTGCGCGGACGCAGGGTGAGATGAAGAGCAAGCAGAGGATGAGGAAGATGAGGAAGGTCGCATAGCGGAGGTGAGAATCAGCTGGTAGACAGAAGGAACCAGGGATCAACAGAGAGAAGGAAAGCAGAGTTGCAGCCCGTGGACCCAAAGCACTATGGTTTCATTGGTACACGTGTGTGTGTGTGTGTGAGTGTGCGTGGGTGTTTGTGGGTGGGTGTGTGCGTGTGTGTAGGGGTCCCCAGGGATTAGGGTGGTCGCCGTAGCGACTTGCAGGCCTTGCCTGTCAATTAAAAGTGACTTTTTCCACATGTTGATATGTTTGCAACATACATTCCTGGTATTCTTGTCCCATATTGATACTTTTACTGTATATATAATTTGAACGGTCAAATTCCATCACACCATAATCTAATTTGGTTTCCTTTAACAGGGCTTTTATTTTATAATATTCTGTATGTCAGTGTGTGTGTGTGTGCGTGTTTAAGAGAGGGAGAGTGTTTCTGTGTTCATGGTTACCATCTGAGCTCTAAGGAGCACCTGCTCTTGGCCAGATCCTTTGAGACCTTTCCCTAGGAGCAATGTCTGCGGGGAGATCCTCTGTCTGACAGGTGGGGAGCTCTGATTGGCTTGCACAAGGCCAGGTGTGCCCAGAAGGTGGGCCTGTGTTGTCACCTGGAACAAACGTGAGGTGGGTTGGAGATGTGGGATATATTGGTGAGGTCTAGATTAGTGATGCACCGATCGTTTTTTTTTTTTTGGCCAATACCGACTGCCACTTGTCAGCAAAATTGACCGATACCGATTTTATACTTTTTGTATATATTGTAAATTCTGTATATTATTAATTCATTCCATTTTTAATCCCGGTAAACACATTAAATCAAGAACAGGCTAAATTAACTGTAAATTGACAGTCATTTAATTGACAACAATTTAAAAATATCGGTTCCCTATTCATTAGAAAGGAAAATCGGACTACCACCGATCTTGTATTTTGAGTGGAAACCGGCCAATTCCGACCTCCTGCCGAACAATCGGTGCATCCCTAGTCTAGACTCTAGAATAGCATTGTTTACATTGTGTGTCACATTTCTTAGGTGAGCAAACCACAAACTGTTGACTGTGTGTGCGTGTGTGTGTGTGCGTGTGTGTGCGTGTGTGTGTGCGTGTGTGTCTGCGTGTGACGGTTGAAACCATGAAGAGAAAACCAGATTAAACATTTTGTTTAAATGCAAATGGTCCTTCTAGGAAATGGACGTGGAAGATGATTGGACGGTAGAGTGCAGCCCTCCCCTGTATTGTGGTTTGTGTGTGTTTTGTGTGCAAACATGGTGCTTCACTGTAAACTTTGCTCACATAACAGACACACTAATGAGATGCAACTGCACCATACTAAGGATGTGAAACGTACGCAGATAAAAGTGAAGACCGAAGAAATAACTACAGTAAGCTTTAACAACACCACTAGTATTTTGGTCAAGAAATACTAGCAAAATACTAGTTCTGTCAAGAGATTTCTGTAAATAGTTTTAGTTGTGTAAATAATTTGACAGAATGTAAATAATCTGTCTGTAAATACTTGCGGTACTGTATGCGTAATATTCGCATTATGTTAATTCTAAGCATAACAAGTAGATTAACTGGATGTGTGCACTGCATGAGAGAGAGAGAGAGAGAGAGAGAGAGAGAGAGAGAGAGAGAGAGAGAGAGAGAATGTGTGTGTGTACAATATGTGTGTGTGTCTTCAATTACCTGCCTGCCTGGTGGGCTGGCGGGTGTGTGAAAGGGCGTGATTGGTGTGGAGGTCGCTGTGGAGACGGGCCTCGCGTTCCCATTGGCCAGACCGGCGGGGGAAGCCTTGCAACTGCTGTTCGTCGCAGAAGAAGAAGAAGAAGAAGAAGAAGAAGAAGAAGAAGAAGAAGAGGCAAGGGGCGGAGCCACGCTGCTGACCAATGGGAGAGGGGTAGACGCGTTTGGGCGAGTGGGGGAGGGCGTTGGCGAGCCTGAGGAGCCACCGCCGCAGTGCATCGTGGGAGACGCGATTGTCTGGGAGCGGACCGTGGCGGAAGGCAGGATGGGTCGCGAGTAGGTGCGCAGGGCGGAGGAGAGCTTAGGGGGGGAGGGCAGGGGGCCTGGTGGGGGGCCCGGAGGTGGACATGGAGGGGGGCCGGCTGCCTTGGACAGCGATGGGGCCGGGGTGAGGGGCGGTGGGGGAGAGGAGGAGGTGGCTGTCAAGGTGGGCACAGGGGAGTCCAGCAGGGTGGGGTTGGGTGTAAGCCGAGGAGGGGTGGGGTTGGAGGTGGAGGTGGGGCTGCTGCGGGTTGCCGTGGCAACCCACTGGCCTGTTACTTTGGTGACCTCTCCATGATCTGATTGGCCCTGGTGAGAGGGGTCCATCCTGCAATGGTTTATTGCACTAAATAGAGAGACATAAATATTAAAACATTTATTTTTGCATTAAACATCACAATTTAATATGGTTTAAAACTCATGTTTGCGGGGCTTTAAAGACCTGTATAGAAAACGCCTTCCTGGATAAATTGTTTTCCTTATTTAACACTGTAGTCTGCATTTTGACCAGTCATCGTTACAAGCAACTTTCTTTTTGTAGTTTTACAGACGCCACATCATCACCCTGCATTTTATCGATTCGATTACGATCATAATAGCTGCCGGTAATACACGGTTCTCTTCCCGACCACGTCTGAAGAGAACCGATTGAGAGAGATTGTCTCTCTTGGTAATATATTCACCATGCAAGCTACTAGTCTACAGCTGTGTGGCAGACAGCAGTGAAGTACTCTGTAGTCAGCTAATTTCATGCACTATCATCAGCAGGTGCGACCAGGCGCGCTCGCCGATGCTGACATCTGGGCGGTATAGTTTACATAGCATATACTGTCATGGAGGCTCGCTGAAGACAACAGTCGATATAGGGATACTTTGCGCCGATTGTAATTAGACTTAACGCTACGATCATGATAATACAATTTTAAAGATGGAGACAGGCCTTCGCAGTGTACCATAACACTGTAACTACGCTCGTATAACAAGCAGCAGGGCATATCTCCCTACCCATTACAGTAGGCTATAGTCTTGTTTACATACCCTGAAAACAGATGCGTGCTGCAGACTAGTCTCCGTGTCGTCCATCCAAAAGCGGCTGCATGTTTATGAAGTATGTTACTGTATCTGATCAACGTAATTTTCAGGGTCGACAGCTGAAATGGGCGTGCGTAAAAGCTCACTTCCTCGTCTGACAGCGCAGCAATTGGAGTGAAGAGCGCGTCATAATCTTGAGATAATATTTTGACCTGAAATTATCAAATCTCATTCTTAGTCCTGCAAAGCAAACTCCGGGTGGTGCCAAGATGTACAGGCCTGAAACACACTATATCCCACATTTGAGGTTTTTACATGTAATGTATTCTGGCCAGTTATACAGAATATGTTATTCTATAAATTAAACATGTTCTAATAACGCCTCGTTCACATTCCTACGCCCATTGCTCATATGTTACCAACTGCAGCCCCGCTTGGGGCCACCGTGCAGCGGTTGCAATGGCCTGTCATCAGAGAAACAAACGCAGTGGAAAGTGGAAAGCAGCTCCGTGGGATACGTTGCACATGGCCGGCGACAGCACCACGCAGAGCTCAGGAGGACCAAATATCCGGCTCTGCCGTGAAATGACACTCATAAAGCTCTTATTGGGCTAGTGCCTACATACCTTAGCGCTCTTTTAGTTATAAGTAAAAACCATTACGGATTATTCTTAAACGATCTGTTGCAAGTGTCTGTTCCTCGTGTCCGTACAGAACTGGGAAAAGGTAGTTCCAAAAACGCCTGGAATGCTATTCAAAACTCTTCGAAAATTCAAAAAAAGGATGTGGAGCAATGGACCATTGTGGCTGTAAATTAGTTATGTATGTATGTATGTATGTATGTATGTATGTATGTATGTATGTATGTATGTATATATATGTGACCGCTGTGCCCATCCCTTGTGTCTTTAATAAAACAGTCGTCACTCGAGATTGACGTTTGTGCTTTTAACTGT
>JAODOY010020048.1:0-49460 GCA_025399855.1 Forbesichthys papilliferus
TCCTTTCCTCTTCACAAAATATGAACATCGCCTGATTTGTTTTTGCAAACTGACTTGCTCTGTTTGGATAGTCAGGGAGGGAATTTATATAGAGAGCCTAAGTCACTTCCGCACTATGGGACCTAAGTTCGAAAAAAAATATGTATGGTAGTCGAGGCGAGAAATGTATTTTTAGATCCCGTTTGCTTTGTGACACAAAGTATACATATAATGTTTGACTATTTAAAAGAACAATTTTCAAATCAATAGTCTCAGTTTGTCATGCATTTGTTGAAGTATAAGACTGAAAATACATCATTAGTAAGACTACAAACCCATAAGTTGCATAAGTGTCATGACGTTTTCGCGCCACAATCTACAAGCTGAAGAAAACATTATTTTGGTAGCGTATGTTTAAATCAACACAAATCATATGTGTACTTCGTATTACAATTGAAACGGGACTTATTTTTAAAATTTACAGGTTCCTTTTTTTTTCCAAAACTAAGGTGCGGAAGAGACTTAGGTTATCAGCCAAGATTTGACGGTACATGGCCACGTCCATTCGGCCATTTGATGACGTTGTCCTGTCCCCTTAGCAGAAAAACACTCCAAAGCACGTTTCCACCCTCCGTGTTTGACGGTGGCGATGGTGTTCTTGAGGTCATAGGCAGCATTCCTCCTCCTCCAAATACGGCGAGTTGAGTTGATGCCAAAGAGCTCGATTTTGGTCTCATCTTACCACTTAACACTTTCACCCAGACGGGCCTGTACATGTGCTTTCTTGAGCCGGGGGACCTTGTTGGCGCTGGGGGATTTCAGTCCTTCACGGCGTAGTGTGTTACCAAGTGTTTTCTTGGCGACCATGATCCCAGCTGCCTTGAGATCCTCCCGTGTAGTTTTGGGGTGATTCCTCACCGTTCTAATAATCATTGCAAGGTGAGATCTTGCATGAAGACCCAGACTGAGGGAGATTGACAGTTATTTTGTGTTTCCTCCATTTGCAAATAACCACACCAACTGTTGTCACCTTCTCACCAAGCTGCTTGGCAAGGGTCTTGTAGCCCATTCCAGTCTTGTGTAGATGTACAATCTTGTCCCTGACATCCTTGGACAGCTCTTGGGTCTTGGCCATGGTGGAGAGTTTGTTTGATTGATTGCTTCTGTGGACAGGTGTCTTTTATACGGATAACAAACTGAGATTGGGAGCACTCCCTTATCTCAGCTCCTAATCTCAGCTCGTCACCTGTATAAAAGACACCTGGAAGCCAGAAACCTTTCTGATTGAGAGGGGCCGAATATTTGTTTCACTCACTAAGATGCAAATCAATTTATAACATTTGTGACGTGCGTTTTTCTAGCTTTTTTGTTGTTATTCTGTCCTCGCACTGTTCAAATAAACCTGCCATTAAAATTATAGACTGATAATTTCTTTGTCAGTGGGCAAACATACAAAAATGAGCAGGGAATCAAAAAATGTTTTCCCTCACTGATTAGTCACTTTCATTTCATTTTATATTATGCTATTTTAAGGTGTGAGGTTGCATTGGCAACATAAGTAACGTGACACAAGAGGACAGAGTAATATTTATTAATAGAGGTGTGGACATATTTACATATTTAAAATGAGGAAGAGAAGGTAGGCAGAATTACTGCTGATGGTTGCGATGCAGTATTCACTGTCACCTCGGTGTCGCCATGGATACTGCTGCTAGGCATCTCAACACAGGTGGGCTGGCACAAGTACTGTCAACCTGTTGAAGCAGGGGCTGAAAGAGAGATCGACAGAGGGGTCAATCCTGCTAGCTAGCGCCCCCCCACCACGCACGCACGCACGCACAGTTGTACCTGCAGTTTGCCACGTGTGCAGTGGTCCAACAGCGTGAGGCAGCGGGTCGCGCGACTGGTCAGCTGCTCTTTGACCGGCGCACACAGCAGGGGGTCTGACGTCACGTCAACCAGCAACCGCAGCAGAGACGGCAGCAGCACGTTGACGCGACTCTCCATCCTGGGGAGAAGGAACGAGGGAGACAAAAAAAATCACTGCCGTGGTCTCCTGCAGCATCATCGACTGCAGTTAACGGAACCAGGGTCCAAAACTATCACAGGCCGTGGAGTTGTTCTGTGTGATGTTAGCCTCCAGTACACAACACAAAAAAGGAAATTCATTATGTTGTCCACTTTCTTGGCAGACGGAGATAATTTCCACATTGACCAATGAGCCAGAAAGTGAAATGAAAGAACGTTTCCGACACCGAATCCAAACGTGAATGAGGTATGTTAAAATGGCACGTACTACTCTAGCAACGCGAGTCCTGGTGCACTGCTTGTCCCTACAGGACTGAAGCCTCCTCCTGAGCTACGGCGAGGTGCGTTTGCTTTACGAACCGCGGCCAGGCGACGCGGAGGGTCTTCTCCAGAGCCTCCAGGATCCCCAGTCTGCTCCTCTCCTCCGGGGGGTCGGCCACCTCCAGGTAGCCCACCGCCACGCGCTCCACGCGCCGCAGGTGTCTGCACACGGCCAAGCCCGCCCTGCGGGGACACGAATCAAGCACCCCCCACACTAGTTTACACACAGTAGCGGGCAGGAGGACCCAAATCAAGCCCCCCCCCCCCACTAGTTTACACACAGTAGCGGGCAGGAGGGCAAGAGACACGCAGAGTGACGACACACCTGTCTATGTATGGGCACAGGTGGGCCGCGTAGACGCGCCGCAGCGCCACCTTGTGCTCCATCTCCATGTGCGTGAGGAAGAGACGCAGCACGTCGTCGTGGCGACCCGGCTTCCTGGGGCCGGATGGGCAGGCGAGGCGGGGAGGCTTCTCCAGCACGGCCAACAGGTCCAGCAGGCAGGGCAGGACAACCTGCGTGGGGGAGGGGCGCATTAGAGAACCTCGTCAGGCTGCTGGTGTGTGTGTGTGTGTGTGTGTGCGTGTGTGTGTGTACCTGTATCAGGGAAGCCTCGTTACTATACAGGTGTTTGAACAGTGTGTGTGTGTACCTGTATCAGGGAAGCCTAGTTACTATACAGGTGATTGAACAGTGTGTGTGTGTGTGTGTGTGTGTGTGTACCTGTATCAGGGGAGCCTCGTTACTATACAGGTGATTGAACAGTGTGTGTGTGTGTGTGTGTGTGTGTGTACCTGTATCAGGGGAGCCTCGTTACTATACAGGTGTTTGAACAGAGCCTGGTACAGAACCTCTGCTCTGTTGTAACGTCGCAGTTCAGCTGCTGTCTGGAGGGGAGAAAACAAACACACAGTTTAGAAACACACTAGGTTCTGTCTCCGTGTGTGGGTGTTAAGTGCTGTATCTGTGTGTGTGTGTGTGTGTGCGTGCGTGCAGTGTACCGTGTTGACCACTATGTGGTGCAGACAGCGGACTCCCAGGATGTTGTTCTCCAGTACATGGTGGTCCGACAGGAGGAGGGAGGGGGGCAGAAGACGGTGGAGGTGGGGGGACAGATGTGGGCGGGGCACCTGGACATTAACATTTATTTCAACGGTGCACTTACGGTAAGTTATTTATTATGAGCAGTTACCTAAATGCACATTAAGGGACTGTAGGGCTGGCCTCAAATATTCTACTATTCGGGTCTTCGTTCGTTGTGTATATATTCGATTTAAATATTGGGATTCGAGTATTCGTTTTTTTCACATTATGCATGTTTTCCCATTAATCCCTACTGTCTCCATATAAACCCACATGTTGAAATGTAATTGCCTGCCCTACACTGTGTCATCAACACAATTGATTACAATTGGCTTTGTTTGTAAAATGAGAGAGGCTATTCATTCAACACACACTCTTATTGGCTAATACAGGAGGTATATGCTATTGGACAGCTCTGACTTGCTCAATTGATGTCGAAGATTACTTCTGTTATACTTCTTAATTATAGTTGTGTTTTAAATGTTTTTTTTTATTTTTAGAAAGAGTATTCGAATACTTGTTCAGAAATACCATCAAGTATTCGAAACCTGTAAAATGGTATTCGGGACAGCCCTAAGGGACCCGTCTTTTAATGTCTGGTGTCTTGTAAAAGGTGTCTGGTGTAGAACAGGCTACAGGGTTAAACTACCTGCAGTAAAATCCATGAAAAGACCAGCTTGACCGCTTCACACCGCTGCCATTTATCCCTGGGAACAAAAACCCCAGGTCTTCAGTGCTGCTGACGTACTACTGAATTTTATTATCAACAATGATGATGATCATCATAATCATTAAAAATTAATTAAATCAGTAAATACGAAACCCTTATTGATTGCTGTAATATGAAAGATAAAGAGAACTACTGCATGAGACATTATATGAAACTAGTAAGAAACAATAATTACAGATTGATATGTAATATGAAGATGAATAGATCCACTGCATCATGACACAAACACACAAATGAATAAAACCAGTAGATAAGAAACCATACTGACTTGGTGAGCTCAGGCTGCAGTACGTCCAACAGTCCTCCAAGCATTCCTTTGCCTTTCTCCCACCGGGAAACATCTCTCTCAGCCTCCTCATTCTCCATCTCCTCCTCCTCCATCTCATCTCCCACAAGGAGGTGCATGGGGTCCCTCCACTCCCCCACCTTCAGCACCTCCTGCAGCAACCTCCCGGCCGCCTGTCTGGATGCAGATGTCGTCCAGGCTTGCTCCTGGATTCAATCACATTATTTTATTCTCTGTTATGGATCATCAGCAGATTCAAAAGGGATGCTATACAGTTACTGGCCACAAGGGGGCATCTGTCTAGTTAGTATCTGTTAGTTCAAGAGAGAATTTTTGGCACAGTCACATAAGCACTGTCAATTGACCTATCCCAAGCCCCAGCCCTTTCACTTGTCCTACCTAGTTACTGTAACTAGGTAGGACAAAACGCATTAGAAAGCTATTTCAGCAAAACAAGACAGTTGTCTGTTGAATCTGACAATTAAAGATGAAAAAATATAATATCATAATATCAGATTTAAAAAATGCTCGTTATTTGAGGACATCCAAAAAAAAGGGGGGGGGGGGGGCTTTGGAAAGGTCAATTTAAAGGATTTACACTCACACTAAGCAGCAGCATCTTAGACCAAAATAAAAGCTCCATGGGCCTCACACAAGCACGCACGCACGCAGACCGGCTACGAAAGAGCAGAGTAGCTCGCATTACAACACACACATATAGGAAGTGTGACGTCATTCTCTGCTCATTACTCATTACTCCACTGTATCTTTACGTTGAAAATAGTTGTTCGCCGCTATATTAATGTTTAAAATATCGTCTACAGTAGGACCTTGAACTTTTCATACTAAGTTTATACACAGTGGCCTGCACAAACAATAGAAGGCCTTCCTTGCAAGGGGGGACTAAAGGTTAATTGTGGGCCACTCCATGACGCCTACCTGGAAGTGGGTCACAGCGAACACACAGCACAGCGGGACCACGGAGGGCACAAGTGAGTCTCTCCCCACCTCTCCCTCCGCGCCCCGCCGTCTCTCCCAGGCCCCCAGGCCTCTCAGCAGGGCGGTCAGAGCAGAGCAGACCAACAGGACTCTCTCTGGGACCCCCTGATAGGAAGACACAGGCAGAGAGCTGCAGTCCCCGTCGCAGAGAGGCAGAGCCGCGGCACGCGTCACACACTGAACCAGGCCCACGTAGGGCCCCTGCAGCTCAGACCGCGGGTGGGACTGGTTGAGCCCAGCGTCGCCCCAACCGGTGGAACCGGGGGAAAACAGCCAACGGGGGTCGGCTGTTTTGAGCAGCTGCTCTGTGAGGCCAACGGCGGCTGCCGTTTCTGGATGTGATGGTTTGCTGGCTGCAGCTGTCAGCCTCTCCTGTAGGCGGAGCAGCACTTCTGTGATTGGAGGATTGGGATCTCCCTCACTTGAGGGTGAGGAGAGATCGAGGTGAAGAAAGAGTGCAGACAGGTCCATAGTGTGCTGGACAGTCAAGAAAGGAAAGGTAAGGTTCAGCTTATAAGAAAGACACATTATTTTGTTAATGGCCTCGACCCACTATGATCACTCAATGTACTGTAGAGTACATTATGTTTAAATGATTAGAGCATGCCTTGCTCTTAATAAACTTGCAGTAAGTACACTCGTATCAGAAATGCCACACATCTGTCATCATAAACAAAGCAGTAGGCCTATAACACAGCAGAACACAACTCAAAGCTGTCCTGCTAAACTAAATATCTGCATCTTGTTGCATCTTAGCCTAAGATGCAACAATTCATGACGTTATGTTAAATTGCGTATTCTTGAGTTTTTGAATGTTGATAAGAAATAGATCAGCTGCAATACGTTATATTACTTATTTTAGCTAATATAGGTCTCCTACTGTAGCTACTGTACATTTACAGTAATTAAACAAGAGAGCGTGATATTAGTTCGTTTTGCAGTTAATATATAGTGTACTGTATACTAGCAAATATAGAGATGCATCTGAAGTGATACATTACCTCTTATTCCGTCCAATAAAAGCATTAATTCAACATAAAAAACAATGAGTCATGTAAATTAAAAGGAGGAACATAATAACTACATGCCGCATTCTCTCCTCTACTCCAACTTGTTATCTTATTTCGGTTGGAAACCCACATTTTGGTACATTACCGCCACCTTCTGGAATGGAGTGTAGGTCTACGGCTTACAGGACAGCCACGTCAGAGAGAATGTAACAATATAATTATATAATATTTGGCCACGTCCAAGTAGTAACAAATTAATGTCACAAGAAACACTTACTTTTGATACTTTTTGTCAGGCACCCATGATGTTTTTTAAACTTAAATGAAGGTAGTATACAGATGAAATTCTGCCTATCTAGCCTGTATTTTGGACATACTGTGCCTTTTTACACAATGTTGACTATTTCATTATATTAGCCTATCATTTCCACTACCTCTATTTGTTTGTTATGGCACGTATTTTACAATTCATGTACAGGTATAATGTTTAGGCTATTTTTTACTATGCACTGTGCTGTGTTCAGAATACTTTCATGTCCCGTGAAACGTTCCTGGCAAATGGTTCCTATCAGATCTGTTCCTATCCGTGAGAGGCACGTTGCCTATGCCAAGGCATCTTATCCTAATGCGTTTTTTATGTGACCTGGGACAGACAGATAGAGGTCTATGGTCTATGGTCAACGTATGGTCACGTTATATTTCCATCTTCTTGACTGGCCTTTTCAAGGCCCTTGTGTGCTAGGTTTTAAACTTCAAGTCAGTCCAATCTGTACCCTGTCCAAATACCAATAGAGTCGGCGTAGCACCCAGACAAACCACTCATCGATCAATTCCTAGTTTAAGTAATAAAAATTAAAAAAAAGTTTACCCAGACCAGTTGTTTTCGACCTCTGAATTAATAGCGCCATCTTGCGTCTGCTTTGTATCCTATTATTTGTCCCGACTCGTGGATAGTTTACCCGACTGTCACACAGGAAAAGGAGGGGTTGGTTAATTTACGTAACGTCGTGTAGCCTAACCTTTGCTATTTGACATCTGAATTAACACGTTATAAAAGTATCCAGCGGTATCGATCGACACGACTACTAGTATATTAGCCTACTAGAAATATCTCTTCGTTGGCTGTACGGTAAATAAGAGACATTCAGAATCTGATCCCAGAACCCAGATAGATTGGAATAACCAAATTAAGGTAAGGTGAATGTTAAAGGTTATGAATATCATTGCCTTGTGTAGGTTACAATTAATAGTTTTGTGCACAGCACCTTGTGCTAGTATTTTAAATGCTAAAAACACTGCTAGAAAAACTGCTGCTGCAAGCTTATCATAGAGGATGACCTACCTGGAAGTGAACATAGCCTAACATAGAGGGTTCACTTTTGTGATCCTAGAATCACTGTACTTAATTTGGAGTGTTCCCTGTGCCAAATAACACAAAAAGTGATCGCATTGTTACAGTCCCGTTCAATAGGAGAATAGGACTCTGGTGCTCAGACCCCTAACTAACTAACTAACTAACTAATTTGTTTGGACTAATTGGAGCTAGGGTAGGTATCCTTCACTCAACGACTTGCACAATAGCAGTGAATCGTTCATATTCGACTGAATTATGTCCTTGTAGTTCCACAATGTTGAAAGTAGCTGTGGACACAGGATGACGTCATTGCGCAATATACTTATGTAAGCCAGTTAGTTGCAAGCGTTTCTCTTATCACCCTTTGACAACAATTGCATGCCTCATTTGCTCTTTTCTCTGCTAGACAAATGGCTCTATCGGGCTGGGTTTGTTTAGTGACAGGTGCTTCTAGAGGCATTGGCAGGGGAATAGCTCTACAGCTGTCTGAAGTTGGAGCCACTGTCTATATCACTGGCCGTCAAGAGGAGACGCTGAAAAAAACGTCCGCCGAGGTAGGCTACTGAAAGGTTTACTTCATAATCAGCACAAGGTAATTGAATACTAAAGCTGTCGTATCTGAATATTTCCTTTTTGTGCTGAAACCAAAGGTTAAAGAAAGGGGTGGAAATTGTGTGCCGGTGATCTGTGATTCTTCAAAGGACAAAGACATTGTGGCGCTGTTTGAGCAAATCAAACGTGAACAGAATGGCAGGCTGGACATTCTTGTTAATAATGCCTATTCAGGCGTTCAGGTCAGTGTCAAAAAGATGCAATAGCTTATGTAACCTTTAATGATTATTACCTACCACATCAAAAGGCCTTGTAAACCTGTGGCTACAATGTCCACTGTCTCATGTTCCTAAGACACCTCTTATCATATGTCATAGGCTATCTTTGAGAACATGGGGAAAAAGTTTTGGGAGGTTGATCCGTCCATGTGGGATACCATTAACAACACAGGTCTAAGGTGAGGAATTCTGCCTTATCACATCTGATACATGAATAATTCCTGATTAGTCATGGTGACTAGTTTGCATTATAAGCTGAGGCTACAGCCACGGCAAAGGATTTCAACCATGTAGTGCGGAACAGTAATATGTCTAGTATAATTACAGGATTTCATAAATATTCGTAAACTTCTCATTTTGTGTATATTTCTGTATGTAATATACGGACAATACCCTAGCAGAAGTATCTATTTCCTCCATCAAAATCTGTTTTCAAACCACCCCCAGAAATCATAAATGGAAGATTGTGACCCAGAAAGTATATCTAGGACCTTCAGGGATTACAAGATAGGTGCAAAACCTGTTGTGTGGATCTAAATTATTTAACCCCTAGGCTATTTTTTAAGGTGAGGCAACACATCTAAATAGTCTTATTTTGTCCTTTACTCATATTGGAATGAATCTTAACCAATTGAAAGTATATAGCCTATAAAAACAATATTTTGGATTAGAAAGTCCTTAACAACAATATTTAAAATATGACAATTTGGTGGAAGGTCTACCTCATGTAATTTGCGCTCCCAATCCAAAAATGTATTTATTTAATGCAGAGGTTTAACATCTGTATTTAAAACTCTGTATATCATATACAGTACCATCATCACACACTGGTTCACAAGTAAGTCTTATAGCAAGATGTAGGCCTATACATAGCTTTTTTTCTTCAATATTTTAGATTTTCAGTGAACATTTTCTTAACATGTATGTAAAATATGCATTAGAAGTGTTAAAATTTTAATTCAATTTTATTGAAAAATTCCATGAAATAACTTTATTTTGGTAAATGTTTATGTTGTTTGATGGTTAGGTTTGTTATCACAATAATACAAAAAAAGTATTTGGATAAAAATAAATTTGTTTAAAATTGTATTCTTGTGATTATGCTAATATGCTACCTCATGTTTAATGAGGTAGGCCTACTACCTCTTTTAATAATTGTTTTGAAGAATACTCTCAATGGGTTTCATTTTGATATACGAGAAAATATAAGCCTATTAAGGTGTGTTGCCTTGCCTTAAAGGTAGGTCAGTTATTCTCGAGAACGCTTGCTAACTTTAGACTCAAATCAAAACAAAAACACCTCTCCCATTCGGTGCCATAGAGTGCTCCCTCAGAAGCTCCGCCCCACACATTGAAAACCTATTGTGAAGACTAGGGCATTGTTTTTGTAAGCAGTGTTCTCCACTTTGTTTATGTTCCTGTTTATAGAGTCAGGTCTGTAGAAGTACCAGATTATTCTTTTTTTTTTCAGTATGGACAGAAAATGGCGAGTTAGCGAAATGCAAGGAGATATTTATTGAATTTGAATTATTTTACAATTATCTAGCAATAGCTGAATATACCTTTTAACAGTTACATAACTCAAGTCTGTGAGGGTTTAGGGCTCTTAGGTGGGACATTGAGATTGGGCCCGTGTCTGTAAAACCCCCTTTGTCCCCTGGATAATATAACCTTCTGGCACTAGATGTCACACTGAGCACCTCAGCATCTCAGACCAAAGCAAATGCTTCACGGGCCACACACACATTCACTGACATGCAGCTGAGCCTGCTATGAAATCACTGTGCAGAGGAGCTGGGATTACAGCACACACAGTGAGTGTGATGCCATTCTGTGCCCAGGACACAATTTAACCACTATATCTTTACATAGAAAATAGTTTTTTGCTGCTATGTTGATGTTTAAATTATTATATATTGCATTTAAGTTTGAATTCAGACTGTTGTATAGCTCGTGGTTTGTTTAATCAGTTACAATGTCATTTTGACTTCTTGTACTTCCAGAGGTCACTATTTCTGCTCGGTTTATGCCTCCCGGCTGATGGTGACCCAAGGCCGGGGTTTGATCATTGTTATCTCCTCTATGGGGGGACTGCGATATATCTTCAATGTGCCATATGGCGTTGGCAAAGCTGCAGTAAGTTTCCTGTCCATGCTTATTTTCACTAATGTAATCAGTAGCTGCATTACAGTAGCAGCATGAAGTAATCTCATATAGACTTGAATATTCTAATTACCCCTTTTCAACAGTGCGACAGGCTCGCGGCAGACACTGCTGTTGAGCTGAAAAGCAGAGGAGTGGCCTCTGTCAGTTTGTGGCCAGGGGCTGTAAAGACAGAGTTTATGTCTCAGTTCATGCTCGCGAAGGATACTCCGGAGGTTGATCATAAGGTAGTGCCATGAACACTTTGGCTTTGGGTAGAGCGGACAGTTTCAGGATGTGTGTGGGTTGAATTGGATGTCTTTCTAACAGACAATGCCATCTTAGGTTTATGGTGTGTAGTCTCTCACTAGCTACTAGATGTAAGATCTCCTGCACTACATCACGTTTTCCCCTTTTTCCGAATTTATGGTATAACTGCACATTTAACAGTATACAGTGGCATACATATTCTTGCCCAAAATTAAATACTTTTTTGTATGTCTGGATATGTGTTGAATTACCTTCTCCTCAGATCAAGGCGTTTTTTGCAGATGGAGAAACCACAGAGTTAAGCGGGAAATGCATAGTTGAGCTGGCGAAAGGTACCGTTATATGTTCACACTATCAGTTTAAAACGAGGACTACAGTGACATTTAACTTTCTAAGCAGCTACAGTAAACATCCACAATTTCTAATCACATGTGATTCAGTGGAAAGATGGCGTTCATTTGATTTTGTTTGCAATATAAATATTTAGTCATTGTTGTCATATTTATCTCCTGTGCCCTCTACTTAAAGATAAAAACCTGATGTCCATGACGGGAAAGATTTTAATGACTTGTGACCTAGCAAGGCGTTATGGAATACTGGATATCGACGGTATTGTATGATTTTTTTTAGTTGTCTGCTGTAAACCACCGCAGTCGTATTTTTCTGATGTTCAGATGTATCGTTTCAGGGCGGAGAGTGACTGACTTCACGTCCCTGAAATACCTTGTGGCCCAGGTTCCGTACCTTTCCTGGCTGTCATATGGGATTCCCTCCTTTCTTCGAGTTCCACGGTTTGTTCTCACCCTTGTAAGTGGACACTTCTGAAGTGGCAGCAAAGTCTTTATCTTTGAAGAGGCACCCAGGCTAATTGATGTTCACTCAACCCTCATATTTCATGCGTTGTCATTGGTTCAAGCATTTGGCATAATGCGTTGAATGTATTTTACATAATAAATTCATTGTTACATATGTGGAAATTATATTTTTAAATAGCCTAAACTCACACTTTTTAAGGTGTGAACCATACCATGTGTTGTGAGGCTGCATCTACGCTCAAGTAACCTTACCTTTCTCTCAGTAACTATCTAATGTGAAAAGACTACTATGGATATTGGGCTTTATAGGGTTAACCATAATTACATTATCCATGTTTGTTAGTCAATTACATTGCAGAACATTCCTTCCTTCTAGTGAACTAGTAATTAAACAGTTGTGATGTAGCTCTAAGCAGAAATTTCACATTCATTATTAATGTATTACATATTAATAATGGACAGTCCCTGGACATTTAGGTTAATAAGGAATTTTAAATCAATGCCAGCTGTTCTAAAGGCTCATAATGTGAATATTTTAATACTGTACCGGTTTTCAGAAGCACTGTTTCTATAATGTACATTCATCTTTATATGGATTTAAAGCTGGAGGAACATAAATATAAATGGGTTCCAAAACTTTTGTATTTGTTTGACTTTTTTTGTTGGGGGATTTTGTATATTATTAATATCGTAACTGATGTAGGCTACAACTACCACAATTAGATTTGTTTTTTCTTTCACCTATGCCCCATGTAATACCCTTAGATCAAAAATGTTTATAGATTTGAACATGTAGCGGATCTTTTCATAATAAACTCATAAGCTCTGAAAATATAACTTTCCCAGACAGGGTCCACAAACCAACGAGAGTTGGAGAGTGAAACCAACGACATAGGCCTCATTAACAGGCGCTTCCTTCCTCCAATCCCTGTCCCGCATTGGACGGGATGGCACACCCACGCAATAGCATCACCCCCCTCCCCCCGTCACTTTGGAGACTCGGGCCTGCGAGTTTCCTGGTCCTCAGCTCCGCCTATCCTCGATCTGGCCGGACAGGGGAAAGACTTCACAGTTTCAGAACAAAAGCAACAACGATCGGGCGGAGGAGCTAAAGTACCGGAACGGTTATATAAGTTTACACATCGAATATATGGGCTAACGTATTTTTCTGCGGGTAGTTCGACAAGAACTACATTGTTTCTCAACTCGTATGAAACGCGAGAAAGTTCATTGTTTAGATTTTTGTATCCCAAACATAATCCTTTCAATGGCTGGATAAACAGTCGAGGGTCAAACAGACGGTATTATTTTTCGTCTCCTCGAAGCACAGCGATACACAAGAGGATTGGCAAAAGGAAAGTCTCGATCCCATCTGTATTTGCTCACAAAGATCTTGACCACAAAGGTGCTTTTGGCATTTCGGTAAGTTTATTTTTACGTTTCACTGAAGCGTGTCCAAAGGCAGGAGTGCGCCTGTGCAGGCTGTTCATTTTACATACGCCACAAAGGAACTAGACAGTGGACTGTTATTGTCATGGGAAACATAACTTTGTATTAATTTGAACCACTGTTAAAGAATCGATAGACTCGTAATACAAAGTTGACACACACGCGTCGAAGGATTTCTTCTTTATGCCCTCAGCGTCGAAAACAATTAAAACTTGTTCATGGTATTGGGCAACGGCCCCTGGTACGTACACATCAGATTTGGGTAGCAAGAAATCCCTAAACCACTGCTATGTCGTAATCTAACCGTGTTTACTTAGAGTGGAATGTTTCCCGTGAGTCCAACTACCGTATATTAACGGGTCCTGAATTTAAAGATAAAACATCAAAAAGGGTTATCAAAGAGGTCACATTAATACATCTTTGAACAGATAACACCTGATTCACCTATGCCTAATAGAAAACTATAACTTATCTTACATCACAAGTAAATACACGCAGCTTGAACTCAATTTATTTAATTTGTTTAGCCGTATATGACATCTCAATGTTTTTTATAGGCTTGACTACTACTAAACCTGTTGCAATACTATTTTAGACTAGCCTTGCATTCTACGAAATAGTTTAAGAAGCTGGCCGTTTTATTATCTTCCAATTCAGAATATGAATGTCTTTATAACCAATTTGAAGTACTTCAAATTGTCTGTTCACCTAGGTGTTGTCTGTTTAAATTTGGCCTTGCGTTGAGGCTACACTTGAGTCATAAGGGCTGAGAACTTGGTGGAACAAAGCCAACACTGGGAAGCTGTGAGAATGTAGACTGTGATGGATTTCTAACCCACCCCCACCCCCCACCTCTTCCCTCATTGCCCAAGCACCCACCCCACCCTTTGACACCACTCCCCAACTCTCACAAAACAAAAGTCAGTCACCACATTTAGGCCCTTGGGAGGGGGGGTTTGCTCAATCTGGACAGGGTATACCCAGTCGTAGCGAGAATTGAAGCTCGGGGTACAAAGGGGGGGTGGGTAAAACAGCTGTCGGATATTGACTTGGAGAATAGAAAGTTCTCCAACGCTGCCATAGTGTTTTGCTTATTTTATGTTTTGGCCCATCTTCCCATTAAATAAGTGTGATTTTAATTGTGACCGTTTTTGTGTGGATCATGTAACCTAGCAATTACAGCAAATCATAACACCTGATTCAGTGTTGATTTTGCTTTATTGTTTTTAATTAATATGCTTACTTTTATAGGAAGAAGAGACCCGCTGCAGTATCTCCATATGGCAGCGTACAGTGAGCGCAATGGTAGAACAGGCCTAGGCGTGGACCTGAAGGAGCCCTTTGAGGGTGAGGTGACAAAAACCGAACGTGACGGAAAGCGTGTGGTCCGACACTCTTCAACGGATGCTCGCCAGCCAGCCGGCGCAGTTGATGGCAGCAAAGGTGGTTCTGGGGCGGCTAGCTTTAGCACCAACCACAATTCTGTTGTGTGCCTGCCTCTGGTGTCAGAAGGATTAAAGCTAGTGTGGACACAGTCCGATCAGACTCGGGAACTGGACGAGATTCCTGAGCTGGTCCAAGCTTTTAATTTGTTCCCTTACCCGACATCCCGTGAGGTGAGCGCCTTGGCTCGGTTGTGTGCCTTGCCCCTGGACAAAGTCAAGGTGTGGTTCATGGTGCAACGAATCAAGTATGGAATTAGCTGGGCTTCCGAGGAGATAGAAGAGACACGGCGGAAACTGTCTGTGCCCGACCTCTGCAGTGAATATGCAGAACCGAGAGAGGAAGCAATGGTGACGAGCAAGGGAAAAGGTTTTGAGGATTTACTAACCGAGGACAGGGATCATATAGAAGGTGCCCGCTCCACTTTAGTCTCCCATAAGAAGAAACCAGTGTACGAGTCACCAGACTCTTACAAACCAGCCCGGCCTGCCGTGCCCTGTTTCAGTTCGTCCCTACCGCCCCCCGAAGACTCGTACAACTACCGCCCTCCGGTGGACACACCGGCCACTACAGCAGCAGATGTCTCCCTAGACCAGACGGAGGCCTTGTCGCAGCGGCGGCACGGGCGCTACAAGAAGTCGAAAGCTCAGCTAGCCGTCCTTCGCAGCAGCTTTCTCAGAGAGAACTGGCCCGCGGAGACCGAGCTACGGCGCTTGCAGGAAGAGACGGGGCTGAGCCGCAACGACATCCGCAAATGGTTCAGCGACAGCCGGTACCAGCTGAGGGTTGGCCGGGGAGCCCACGGAGCGACCCAGGTCCACCATCATCATCATCAGGCCGCAACTGGAGTGAAAGAAGAACCACAGCAGCTTCAGCCTCTACCACTCATCTCTCAGAAGCCGCAGCAAAGCGGTGCCAAAGTGCACGAGGGGGCCCGTAGCAATGGGATTAAGGACTCGCACTTCTTTCGGACTTTCCTGTCAAATAGTCTGGAAGCGTTTGGGGAAAGGGTGGCAGAGGCAGAAAAACCCGAGTTTGCAGAGATTATCGCTAATAATGGACACAGTTTGGAAGATGAGCAGGAAAGTGAAGAGAAACCGTTGCAGCTAACCAAGACGAGCAGGAATGAGCCAGATGTTCCACCACAGCTGCCATCAAGTACGTCGAAATCCCCCCCCTGCCCCTCCCCCGCCGGCACCCCTCCGCTAACGGCCTCGCCTAATAAACCACTTTCAAACGACGTCAACACATCAAAGAAGCTGGCTTCTTCTGCCAAAGCCGGCTCGTTGCAAACGCCTTCGCGTCTCTCCGGAGTCCCCTCGTCAACGCCCCCTGCTCTCACGCCTGCCGGACGGCCACGGAAGACCAAGGAGCAACTGGATTTGTTGAAGAAGCACTTCTTGCTCTGTCAGTGGCCGAAGAGTGAGGAGTACACTGAGCTAGTCAAGCTTACTGGCTTACCTCGTGCTGACGTCATTCAGTGGTTTGGGGATACACGGTATGCCGTTAAAAATGGTCAGCTGCGGTGGGTGCAGGGAGTTCGGGACCAGTTTCTGGCCGAACTTGCTACTCAGCAAAATGGGTTAGCAAATGGAAGCGGTCCGTATGCAATGCCTCGGGGCGGAGGTAGCCGCAAACGCAAATCTCAAACCAGTGGCCCGAGTACCATCTCAGATTCTCCTGATATCGAACCTCTGGAAGCATATCGCCGTTCCACGGGAACACTACAAGAAAAAGACCTTGACTCCTTATGCAAGAAGTCAAGAATGAGCTACCAGCAAGTACGAGATTGGTTTGCATCTCAGGACAGTAACTGACCAAGAGCATATTGAGGAAATAACACTGGAACTAGACTTTGTAGGGTCCCCATTTCCAAGACATGGCAACATTTGTAGTTTACTATGATTTGGTTAACATTGCTTTAATTTGAGCAGGTGTGATTTTCACAGTGGGGCATATTTTAATTTGAATATTACATTTACTGCTTATAATATATTTGGAGTTTAATTCTGTTTATGCTGAAATTGCTGTAAATAAGACAGCATCTTGTACACTGGTTTATTTTTAGGTTTTGTTTTCATTTTTAGATAGTCTATTGCATTTTTAGTATGTTATAGCTGTATAATTTATATTTGTTGTATTTTTGGTACATAAGTAGCTGAGAAATTTGCAAACAAACTGCTTTGGTAAAATTATTACTATGATAATATTGTTGACTGATCACTGTGTGAAATCATTCCGTTTTATAACAAATATTTCCGTTTTATAAATAACACTGGAAATTCACACGTAAAAATTGTTATGCTGCACTAGAGCTTTAGGAGCCTGTTGCAATTTTCATTCATGTATTTTTCTTATCAAGTCAGTGTCATCATGGCTTCTAGTATTTAGTTGAGGAAGCAATATTATTAGATCTAACTCAAGTTAATGCAAGCATATTGCTGAAACGTATTCTTGTTGTATTTTAGAGGCTGTGCCTAAATACTTGATATTTCCATGTAGTTTGCACAGACGGGCACCATTTGCCAGCAGAAACTCAGCAATAACTAAGCACCTGTCAGTATCCGTGCTAATAACAAATGCCGCTAAAATGTTTTGGATTTGCACTCAACTCAATCCATATCAGTATTTAAATAGCCATGGGCTAGTTTTTCCTGTCTTTGTAGATAGCAGATGGTTACAAACAGGTTATGTTCCTCTACTGTAGATGTAGTAGAGGAAGGTTACCAATTTTAAAATGCCTGAAGAGTGCCCAAATAAAAATCCAGTTAAGCACGTTAGATTCATTAAACAATTAAAGTCCAAAGCAATATTAACAATTATTTCTATTAAAGCTTAAGCACAAATGTCACATTCAGGTATGTCAGTACATTTATTTAATAAAGGCATTTCTATGCTGCTGTGTTTCTGTTATTTTGTCATGTGATAGTAACGTATCGAATGTATATATCTTCTTATATCTTTATGATACTGACATGTTTCAGTTTACAAATCTTGCCATGGAAAATCTGTCGATGACCAATAATGTAGGCGATATTGAATTAGTCTTTCATCTGAATCATTTCTGGTGGGAATTGCTATTCATGTAAATAATTAGTGTTGCTTGTAAATGTATCCAGGTACAAATGAAAAATAACGAATATTTCCCAAAACGTATTTAATCTTTCTGCCCAAAACATTTAGACCAATTGGAACATTTGGACTTCAAAAGTCAGAAAGGGATTCAAACCAGCTGTGCACAATGCAGAACAGAAAAACAAACTGACAGATTCATTGTAGGGTATTCACAATTGTCAGTGGTTATTTCATTAGTGAAGTGATGATCCTCTGAAAAACTGAAACTGGAAGTTGTTTGACGACTGATGCTCCAACCTGCGACTGGGTAAAAGCTCTTATTCAGATATTTTCAACATAAATAAATTAATCAAATAGCAGTCAAAATGGGTTCAAATGTATACATTCTTAGAAGTTGTATTTACCTGGCCGGTGTCCTTAGAGTTGTGGGGGTTCCTTTAAAACACAAACATTAACTGCTGATTCAAGGAAAATCTTAAATATTTTCTTTTTTGTAGAAGCCTCAACGTGTAACCACTTACTTGTACCGCGTTCATGAAGAGAGCTATGGCTGGAAATAGAGGTAACTGAACCAGATGTGGTCTGGGAAGAAATGGCAGACATATATTTTTAGTAATTGTTTTCACTTTAAAGGCTAATTAATGCTTTTCGGTCTGTCAACATACAGTGCTCATGGCATACATTATTGTCATGGGCACAGCAAGCAGCAGACTTTCAACCGGGCAGTGCTCGTGTTGCGCTCATTCACAAGACGATAAAGTAAAGCATATACGTTGAACAGCCCAGTGCTCATCCAGTGTTGCTACACCGCTGTAAATGGGAACACAAAGTGATGATGGGAAGGGGGAGGAGTAGAGCTTCTTGCTTGGATGTTGAGTTCAAATATCAACAAACTTTTCTCCATCATTGCTTACCCCACCTTTAAAGTAATCGATGCCCTAAACTTCATACACTGTTGGGTTGAGTTCGGCTGGGTGTAAAGGCACCGGCATGCTACCAAACGCCTGACCACGCGCAACGCGGACGTGCGCTCGGGCTGTTCCAAGCATACTTCACATGGATGCGTCAGCTATTTCTGTATACAAAAAACTTGCTTTGGATATAAATATATGACTGATTTCTATGTGCACTACATTGTACAGTGTACTAGGAGATTCCCTGGAAAGAAATGTTTGTTATATATGCCTAAAACACTCATTTGTGCACTTAGTAGGACGTGCATCACACACTCGCAGTCAACGCTCACATGACCGCGCAGACAACATTTTAGGAGGTGTTGACTGTATGCGTGACAATATTTACATCTCGCGGACAGTCTGCGGATGTGCACATACATGGAAAGTATGCCTGAGAATGAACAATAGTGGATGAATACAGGACGCTTACTGTTAAGGATGGTCTTGGACCCCTGTCTCTTGTCCTTCCCTGGGAGTCAGCTGAGCCTGGGAGACTAAAGGAGACATGTTTTACACGTTTTCACACAAAAAGATGTGCTACAACAACTGCTTTTAAGTGTAAAACACATGACGTACCTTACAATTCTTGAACATGGGGTGACTAGTGGATGGAAAGTAAAATGGCACACGTTAAGTTTGTCGACTAAAATGGGCAAACCACACCTATGTAAGCCATACATCTCAAACTTACCTGGGGAAGTGACGGCCACTGGAAGTGTCATTCTCTGAGAACTATATATGAAGGACACCACAACAAAAACACAAAATGCAACCAAACGGCAACATTCACAGGTTTTTGCGGTCTCTTTTCTGAGTTCATCCGTATCACGGCAAGTGAATGAAATGTGTGACAAAAAACATCTTGAATCTGGAAGTTTACAAACTTTATATGTCTCAACTGTTTGAATTTAGTGTTGGGTTACAGTTTGAAAGGAGCTGGATATCATTCAAATGCAACATGCTACGTACCCATCTGTTACCCAATGGCCTGGTGAAACCTACGGGAGAGAAGGAAGTGCTTAAATCCTTCAGGTACCAATTACATCCTATACTACTGTTCCATAATTGTGTGTATAACTGTAAAATAGTTCAGTTAGCTTCTATGTAACAATATTTTGATGACTTTTTATGGATTATACTAATAAACCTCACCCTTCTCTGAGAAAGTGGCCTTTTTAACTCGTTATTCTCTCTTCTCAGCTCAGAAATGTTCCTACCAAAAACAGAAGAGTAAATTCTAGGTATTAGATACTTTATCTATTTGTAATGTAGAGAAGAACAATGACAGGTGTGGATGTATCACCTGTAACTCTCTTCTGTAACCTTCTTTAGACGCCTTTCCAGCTCCATGGATTTATGTTTGAAATAAGATGTAACTCGCTCATTCTGTTTACGCTGAAAAAGTGCAATCTGTGGATGACGCCTCGTTATTAAAGACATACTGTAAGTATTTGTTTTTAAAAACGTATGGAAATATGTATTTGGAATAGATTAGAACTGCATTTAGATTTTGTTGAGATGTTTTTAATGTTGTAGTCTAAGAAAACTGTAGTCTGATTCACTGACTTGTGTTATTTGTTCCAGCCGTGACTGAATGAGCTTCACAGGATCCATGAAAAACATCTTTTCCTGTGGCTTCATCTAAAATAACAAAGGAAAATTAGCAGTTGTCCCACAGCATCCATATAAATCTTCAGAATATTACGCGCCTCATCTGTGATGGGGAGATACTTGCAGTTGGCTCCACATATCGTGCATTGTGCTATAGGCGATCAGGAAAGGAAAGAGACCAATTTAATCTCAAATTTCGAATACTTGATGGAATTTCCAAACGAGTATTCGAATACTCTCTCAAAAACAGCATTAAAAACACTCAACTATAATTAAGAAGTATAACAGAAGTAATATTTGATTTCTAGCTTCAGTGAGCACACATGTAAACATAGCCATGAACTCAAACCTCCTGTATTATCCAATAAGAGTGTGTGTTGAATGAATAGCCTCGCTCTTACAAACAGAGCCAATTGCAATCAATGGTGTTGATGACACAGTGTAGGGCAGGCAATTACATTTCAACATGTGGGTTTATATGGAGACACTAGGGATTAATGTGAAAACATGCATGCACAATGTGAAAAATGAATAATCCCAATATTTAAATCTAATACATATCCAACAAACAAATACCAGAATAATCTGATATTTAAGGCCAGCCATTAATCTTAAACTTTGTGAAATATGCTTTATGTTAGCGCCCCCACAACCCTGAATTTTTGACCCAGTTAACACTTTATTTTGAAACAGCTTTCAAAAGGGTTGCTGTTGCTGAATAAAACAAATACATACACACAAATATATACACATACACGTATATATACACATGTGTATATATATACACATGTGTATATATATACACACACACACACACACACATGCATACACACATATACACATACATATATATTATAGTTGCCTATGTACAGTACAATATAAGATGTCCTTGAGTGTGTTGTGTTATTAAATATGCGGTTTGGACATTTTGATTTTCTGTAGAAAATAAGTTTGTGATATAATTTAGAGGGCCCCCTAGGGTTCCAGACCCCCTGGCCTGTTGAATACCTCTGCTTTAAACTATTGCAGAAAATATAGTCATTGCCATACATACTAGGCTTGATGCACCCTTCACAGCAGACATGGCCACAGCTGGAAATAGTGAAATTGGTCCCATTTCTTCTGAAGCATCGGTTGCAGTGGAACCATTCCATACCAGTGTTATTTTTTTGGTCTTCTATTACAATAAATAAAAGGGCAATACTATTCTGGTTATTCTTAAGAGTTAAATAAATAACATCGCTATATATTCTATCATTTGAATACAATAAATAAAAAGGCAATACTATTATGGTTGCTCCTATGCGTTAAATAACATTGCTTTGGTAAATCAGTTAACAAGTTTACAGCACCAACAAGTACGTAAATAAAATAAAGGTTGTATTTTCAACTTTTCATCTCTGCTACCAGCATGCCTAACAAAATGCAGTGCCACATTAACTGGGAATATGCGAAATGTATGCTAGCAACTACGGTAAACTAGGCTAACGCTAGAAAGCAGTTTCTGCTATATGGTCGTCATTAAACTCCTTAAAACACGAAAAACAAAGCCGGTAATTTACCACATAAGATAAGAAATCACCGATATGAGCTTGTTTATCCGGTTCAAGAGGCGATATACCCGCACACTCACTGGAGTGGGGAGACTACGGCATCCTGAGGTCAACAGCTCATTAATGATACCGAGCATTTAACCGCATACGACCACATACATAGAACTTGTCGTCATAAACACTCATAACGAATGTTTTGCTAGTTATGTGTATTTACATCCACTAAAACAAGTGCCAACAACTGTAGGTCTGGAGAATGATACGGATTTAAAAGTTCTTGATTTTCAGGATCGGGGGTATTGCTGTTTAAGCCTACCTAAAATAAGACTTTAAAGATCAGGCATTATAGCTAGCAGGTTTAGGGCTTAGACATTTAAAGAGTCACCTGACCCACATTTTATATTCTGAGTATATAGAGATTCAGTGCACTCAGTTTTCACAGTAAACATGTCCATGTAATCAATGGTTGAATAGAGTTGAGAGAACCACAGTTTTTCAGATCAAAAGCAAACAATAGATTATGGTCTAGTTTACAGGATCTCTTGAATGTGTTCCAGCAAGGCAGATTAGTGCTGCTTCTGAACTGGGCCTATAATGGCCCAGTTCAGATTATATAAACATCTGAAGATACAACATGGACCACAAAGTATGTTAAAGCAAGTTTAATAGATGATCATGCCCAGTGAAGCAGATACTATCCATACAGAGGCAGGTTCACATCAATTGCAGCTCGCCATATTGGTCAAGGTTATTTTGACCATTAGACCAAGGAACAGCAATTCCTGAAACATGATAGGCGTCATGAGTAATTATGCTTAAGTAAATTACAAGACGACATCACATTACTTACATGCGTAGTTCAGGTGGTTAGAATTAGACCAAGCTAAGTGGTCCAAGGACAACATTCCGCCTGACCCCATGTTTCTCTGAAGTTAACGTGTCATTTAGAGCTGTAGTAGCAGACAGACCGAATCATGACACTATGATCTGAAATTGAATCTAGACTATTTTAACCCAATTTTTAGTAGGCCTACCTGTCCTAGTACTCCTGTTGTTTCCTGGTCTGCAAGTAGTGTCACAACAGCTACATAACCCTTTATATGATTGGTCATCCAGAAGCTCCCATCTGTGGAGAAATGGTTTTACTTTGTTTGAAATTATGAAATGTATACTTCATTATGCAGAATATACACATTACCCTTGTCCTTTAACATATTGACAGGCCTTTTTACTGTTGTCAAAACCAGAAGGGTCCCAGGCCACTAGAATGCAGTGTATGAACACCTGTAGAGTCACACAGAAAGCCAGAGGTTAAAATTATTTCTCAAGTGTAGCAAGAGGTTAAAGACCAAGAAAGTTAAACACCACCTCTTCCACAACAGCAAACTTAAAAGCCTGAAGCAACAAGCGCATCTCTGATGTTTTTTGTCTTGGCTCAAATCTCGAGTGTGCCGTTTTGCTGTCTACAAGACACCTGAATGGAGAGGATGGTGCTACAGTCAATTTAACTACTCAAGCGGAGAACAAATATCGCTACGTCAAGTCAGATTACAACTGTACCCCATATTGGTGATAATTGGGTAAATATTGCTTTCAGGCCGCAGCTCCGGGGTCGTGGTCGCAACACATTCTTCAAAGAGCAAGAGCAATGGCTGATGAAACGCCTGCTCCACAGTGGCCATGATCGGAATGAGGGAGCCAAGTGGAAAGGCATTAGCTGGGGCGGGGCCGGAGAAATCATCTGTCACAAATAAACACCGTTATGGCAACAAAACACAATATTCATGCTGTCACATGCCATCATTTCATCACTCAAGAATCGCTAGCTTCCGTTAGCTTCTTCTAACCATACCGTTCATTAGACCCATATGGAACACAAGAGCTCCTTGACCGTAGGTATAGAACACTGGTTCACGATAAGGAGGGCGCCAGTCTTTTGGCCTGCATGACAGAACACACACCCGTAAATTAACATCCAAAATGTTCAATATTGACCCAAATGTAGAAGGAAAAAAAAAAAAGTTCACCTCTCATAGCGGCACACAACTTCATGACTAAAGGCCAGTGTTTTATCACTGTAAGTCAGGTCATTAGAGTAGGTCAGCTCATCCCCAGTCACCTTCAAACAAAATGCTCAACAGTAAGAGATCATGTGGTCACAGAAACATGTGCTGAGAAAAGATTACTTGCCTGTCTTCTGAAGTTACAGTCGTTGACATCCACATGGAACCTCGCCTCCCCAGGGGAAATGCTCGTAGGGGGGCAGTTCCCAAGAAAAAGCAGGGACAGGTCAACCCACGGCCGGGCCTCCGTCCAGACCAGCATGAGAGAATCACGTCTACAGTCCAGTGTCATGTCTGTAAATAAAAGAGACTGGCTATTTAAAATGTTAAACTGTGACGTTCAGCTTCATCCATTGAGAACACACAAATTAGCTTTAACGGCACATTGTGTAGCAGCAACATTACCTGCATTCACTAAACCTGCAGCTGCTACACTCAGCAGCACTTGCCAAAGGAAAGCCATCCTACCCTACCAGCACACTAAGCTGTGATGCTCACTAGTTTATATGCCGTTGACAGGTGATGCAATCAAGAAGATCTATTCCAGCTGAGTGGCTCCAAGTACATTGACGCTACTTGTCAATTACATCATTAAATTGAAAGTGCGCCCCAGCTCTGAGCCTGACTCCACCCACAACTTTGAAAAATGCGTCAAGGAGCTGACCGAGGGGAGGGGCTGATTTTGTGTGTGTACTGAGGTGTACTGCTGAAAACCAGTCAGGTCCTGGAGTTATTTTTAACAGATATGACGTGTAGTTATGTTTTCAGCCCATGAAATGCCGATTTTTATGAAAGACATGGTCAGGCATGTTTTTATTTGCGTTTGGCGTCGTGCACCTGGAATGCTTAGAGGTCCAGAATCTGGATTGGAAACAGACCTCAGATTTGTCTGGAACGCAGCATTCCGCCAGCGTCTCATCACAATCATATTACTTAGTTTACAGCTCAAACACATTATAAGGTGCAGTTACAATTTGAACTGTTCTGCTGTAAATGTTATATCTTAAGACATGTTAGCTGAACATATCCAACAATTCCTTTTTGTGGTAGTAATTTGATGTAGCACATTTGGCTGGTGTCAACTAGAATTTCACATACCTATAAGAAAATGGACACATTCCCAACATTGGCCTCAAGGTTGTCATTTGCTATTCCTAAATAAAGTTACAAGATCAACTTTATTGTAAAGCATCCCTTAATTCACACTGTCCAATTTAGTGTTTGAACACCAAAAGTTCAGTAAAAGGACAGTCCTTAAAGGCATGTCTCAGCACTTGCAGCGATCTTTGAGCCATCAGTGATTTAGGGAGACTGTATAGGCAAATGGCTTACGTTGATGAAACCACACAATTGTTTAAATAAGTTTGACAGTTATAAAAGCAGACTATGGCTATTTTGGTGTATGTTGTGGTATTTGGATAGTTTCCATTTCATAATTCTCCCACAGAGCTCCATTCAATATTCTGTAAATGGCATTTCACCATATAGAGTCTCTGGTAAAAGGTAACATTAAATGAGGAAACTCTTGATTATTTCAGAGTATTTTGCTTTGGCTAAAATAACAGATTCAATTAAGCATAAAACATTTATTTTTTTAATCAAATTATATCCAAGCTGATCCTTCCAGGTCTTCTGAAGGTCAAACACTTCAAAAAAGGCACCATTTCCAGTTCTTCCAAGACAAGCCACCTACAGTTTGGTAGATGTAAATACACCTTTAAAAGCATCATCACTGTTATTCTAAAATGTAGGCAATGTATCATTTTAAACCCACCTTGCTCAATACTAGGTTGTTACACTGTAAACCTGTCAGAATAGTCCTCTATTATCAGTGGACCAACCACTGAACGCTGAACCAGGCCATGTGTTTCTTAAATGGGAGAGAAATGAAATGATTTCAGTGGCCATGCGTATATAACCTCAATGTGTTTTTTTTAAGCAACATTATACCCAATCGAACACCTCTCTTCACACGGGCCTGGCAAGTAGTCTCACAGCAGCTACAGAGATTGTTCTGCATTGGATCATCGAGGAGTTCCCACCTTTAAAAAAAAGGAGATACGGTTTGAGATCTGCCCTGCAGTATTCATTAGTAGAACAAGCAGAGTGGGTTACCTTTCAGTTTTTTTTATATAATGACAGGCTTTCTTTTGCTCAGTGAGAACATCAGGATCCCATGCCAAAAGTTTACAATGAATATAGATCTGGGGAGGGAAAATAAGTTCATTGTGCAGACAGTTCATCATGCCAATTACAATGTTACTGGTACACCCACCTCTGCACCAAGGTTAAACTTGAAAGACTGCATATACAGGATGATTGCGGAGGAATGGTACCGAGACAAGAAACTGGAGTTGCTCCATTTACTGTCCAAGAGGCAACTTGCACAAAGACACAAATTAATAATGCCTTTAACTAAAAATCACAGACCACTGCCTGAAATTGAGTTTACAGACAAAAACGCTTTACAACTTTCCTCAAACTGCATATTCACTACCTGCAACACACAGCTTTTCAACCATTAAGTCAATGCATTTACTTAATCTCAACAATGTCAACCCTCAGATATAAAGACAGCCAGGCTCTATGGTATGAAACCATACCCCTTGTTCGTGATGATGGGGTAAACTTGACTCTGGGGTTGGAGCTCCGGTACCGTTGCTGCTACGCATTCCTCCAAGAGGAGCAATAAAGGCTGATGGGCCTTCTGCTCCACAGCTGCCCATATTGGGATGAATGAACCCAGAGGAATCATATTGGTTTGTGCCACGCCAGTAAGATCCTCTATGGGGAATGAGGCAACATGCTTAGACAATGTCCCCACATTACAGCGATCACGCAAACTGCTTAAGAAAAGTTAAGATTCACCGTTGAGTAGTGCCATGTGAAAGATCAGTCCACCATAGCCCTCTGCGGTACTTGATCCAGGTATCAGGAAAGGAGGAACCCACTCATCAGGTCTAAAGTGAGTTTCCAGAAGATTTAACATTTAAAAGTTACAATTTTAATAAAGACTTTTTATTAAAATAAAGACTTTTAACGGCATTATAGCCATTACCTTTCGTAAACACACTCGAATGAGTGTGTGAAATCCGCAGGGTTTGATTTTGAACGTGGCCTGTAAGTCAAATCATTTAGATAGACTATGTGCTTTCCTCTTATCTGTGGAAAAGGGCAACGACAGCATTTACACATTTGAGGGTCATTTTGTTGTTTAGGTTTGCGTAACACAGCTTTGACGTTACCGTTCTACGGAATTTACAGTCTGCAAATTCGTAGGTGAAGATTGCCAAGCTGTCTCCACTGGGGAGAACAGACAACTTTGATGGCATACAGCTTCCAAGAAAAAGCCGAGCTGCATATGGCACCAACTCAGGAGTTACCTTCCATGTTATATTTACTGAGTCTTTCAAGCAGTCTATATTGATTTCTGAAAAGAAATTGAACAGAGTAGCTTCCAACATGAACATTTGACACAGTAGGCCTACTTGATAACACAAATCCTTCTTTTAAATTACAAAAATAAAAAGGTTTATTTTACAGCACATACCTGCATGACATATTGGTACTACTGCAAAAGCCGCAATGACAACACACAACCAAAGATGAGTCAACATGGTTCAGTTGTCCAGACTCTATTGCAACTGATGTGCTATATAGACTGTTCAATTAAATTAATGAAAAACATCTGTGTGAAAAGTTTCCAATTAGCAAGCTAGCAGGCAAACATGATAGGCAATGATGTATGTATCCGCTAAAATTAAAGTATCTATTATACAAAAAAGAATAGGATGTAGGCTTAAATACTGTAGAAATCGTATGTTTCTGGCCTGTTTATTGTAGTGGAACTATTTACTCATTCAGCGAAAACCCGGAACATTGAATGTGTAACACGGGAAGTGAAACACGCACTTCTCAAACAAACAGGCTGTTGATGCTTTTTATTTAACTGTAGCGTTAATATTATACAATTATTAGCGTCTGTCGTTAGCAATTAAATTGTATGATCATTCAAGATGCTGATTAAAGTTAAGGTAAGAAAATACTAAATTGTATTGAAACTAACTAAAGTTTTTTGGATAGCATGCTACCGTATGTAGCCAGGTCAGTACCGGTAGCTCCTACCAATGTTGTTAATGGTATATTAAAAGGTTTAGATTTGACTGTTGTGCTGTTCGTAATATCAGTAACTAAACTAATAATGTTCCTCCTTTTTGTTGACAGTATTTTCGGTTAGATAGAATAGCCGATTCTAGAGACCAGCAAATGTTGTCAAAATTGAATATCATTTTTGTTTGCTATGCGTTGAAATGTATACGGTGTTCTAAAACGTCTCTTTTGGATGTGATATGAATTCTTGTGTTTCAGACTCTCACTGGAAAAGAAATAGAAATTGATATTGAGCCCACAGACAAGGTAATGAGATTCTGTTATTCCAAAATATAAAAATACAGCCTACTACTGTGAGTCAGCGTTGATTTGAGCTAATGCAATTTGGGAACACAATGTAGTTGCAGACCGCACCACACACATTGGCAATGCATGTACACTGTGTGTAGAGGAGCTGGAAAAGTGTTTTTTTCGAGTCTTTATCCATAATGCCCCACTCCTTTTTTATTGTTTGACAGTAAATGCATCATCTTTAATTTAGGTGGAGCGAATCAAAGAGAGAGTAGAAGAGAAGGAAGGGATCCCACCGCAGCAACAGAGACTCATCTACAGTGGAAAACAGATGTAAGTCCCGCAGCTCCAAACTATATCCCTCAGTGTTTTGCACTACACTTAATTTTAGAAGTACCCATTTCTCCATCGCCTGACTCCTGTATCTCGGTGCCTCTCAGGAATGATGAGAAGACGGCAGCAGACTACAAGATCCAGGGAGGTTCAGTACTTCATCTGGTCCTGGCGCTAAGGGGGGGCGGGTTATCTCCTCCAGCACTAGTATGCATCTGATGTCACGAGCTGTCGTCTCAGAGCCAGCTGTGTACCAACCCTTTGGGTGTCAGTCGCAGCACAGAATGAGGGTTAAAACCCCCACGCTCCTAAGCCTGAGACAACAATGACAGGACTTTTCTGCTCATTTCTTTGTATTGTTTTGTTTTTGTGTAACCCAACTATGCTTGACATCCACTAGTAGATGTGGACATTCACCCAGTCGATGAAAGAATGTTTAGGGTAAAACTGGTTATTCTGCTTGTGAATAAATGGCAAAATTGATGAGTGTTTATTAAATATACACAGATCACAGGCATTAAAGAAAGTTGTTACTTAAGATTGTAGAGCCTTTTAAATATGTAAAAATGAAAATCAGATTCAAAGGCAGCACACACAACTGACCTAGTCTCTCTAAGCAATCCATGGTATAGCACGGCATTATTTAGTTTTCATAGTGGTGTGCAAATTTACTGCTACGGTATACTGAGACAAGGTTTCCCTAGCTGTCAATGTTGCTCGAGGAATACTTCAACATGTAATACCTGTACATATACCTACATGTAATTTAGTCAACAGGCAACAAATAGCTGCATAAGTGGCTTTAAAAATACCTTCCCTAAACTGCTTATATTTGTTATACATTTTTATAGTCTGTATAGTAAATAACCATGCCCATTCTCTTTGTATCACATAGCAAACAAATCAAACCTTTTCAATCAACAACACAATAAGGAACAGTGTAAACACTGGACAGATATTGGTCTGGATGCGCAAACCCAGAAAAAAAAAAGGTCTGACTACATTCACAGGTAAAACTATATTTTCCATACGTAAGAATTCCTCAGCTGCTTTGACAAAAGGCACAGACAGGGAAAGAGGTAGGGAGAACCGGAATAAAGACTGAAGGAAGGAAGGCAAAGTCTACGTCCTCCTGTTTGCATTAAAAATGCTGGATCGGGAAACACTATTCCAATATTAGCTATTAAGTAATTCAATCCAGATCGATTTAAAGCTGCTGTAGGTAGGATTTAAGAGTTGCAAAAAGTGCTAGCTAAAAAAATAAGCAAGATTTTGAAAATCAAACCTCTCACCCTCTGGAGCCCATTGGTCGGCTGTGGCAAACCGCCATTGAGCAGTATACACCTGCACACGACATCCATGTGATTGGAAAGATGCCCTGATTGTTCAGAATTATTTTGGGCGATGAGGGAGCGCAGATATTTCACTGATAGCTGACGGATGTCTAGCATTTCTAAGAAATTATACTAAATACATAAACCTCTAAAATCTGACCTACAGCACCTCTTTACAAGGTAAAGGCAGATAAACAATACAAGGACTGTACATTTAGTTGTTGAGTACTGATCATTTGACCTACTGTACAAAAACCAAACCAATTGGCTCTATGGGTACATGTTCAAGGAAAGAAAGGTATACAAATTGTTTTGGAAATATAACCCGCAATAACTGCTTAGTCACATCAATAATTGATGTGACTAATAAATCCAGACTCATTGCACATTTCCCAAAACAGGGATAATTACTAGTAAAACATTTTGCCGTCCTGTAAAATAAAAGTGTAATGCAGCCATAAATACATCAATAAAATTAGAATTTTTGAAGAAACACTGGCTTGGACTAGCAAAAATGACAGTTTTAGAGTAGGGTGCTCGGGGGGGGGGGTTAAGGATTAATGCTTGCTGGTTCATTCAGACTAACATGTTGGGGTATGATGTCTGGTTGGACAACTGTCAGCGGGAGGCAGGACTGGGGAATGAGTCAATCTGTACTGTGTCCTGAAAGACTGCCCCCTGGCTTGTGTAGGACAAACGCACCCTCATCTTCAGGGTTACCTGTACAAGAGAAGTCAACTGGGTGTTTGTGTGGCTAGAGATTAAAATATAGGTACAAATTTAATAAATAAAATAAATTGAGAATATATATAAAAATGTAATAACGGAGGTAACCGTACTAGCAAGACCCTATGCACAAAGTGAATTTTGGATCTGGTTTTACCAGACTACAAGTCGCCATCTTGTGTGAAGAATCAGAAGTTTATGTGACCAACAACTTTTGGGATAAGTGACTGGCTTATTTACTTTTCACAGGAGTAGGAACACAATGCCCTCCTCCCAATAAGAAGGGGTTCTGTACGTCACACTCATTCCAGACCAACCTTGTTTGGGTTGTTGAGAAGCACTGTCTGTGTCACCGTGGCAGCGCCTTGTGCAGGGAGGAAGTCCCCGCTGGGGGCCTTCATTTGTAACAGGACACTCTGTGGGCGGAGAGAGGGATGGTCAAGGTCAAATGCAACTCCGGAATGGAGTGAACCAAAACAACACATGGAGATTTTCACACATATGCAAACAAAAAGCATACACTTGTTCTGTTTCAAAATAATAATAATACAAAGAGAAAAGAAAACCCCCACCACTACTGCATCCTATTCTGATCACATTTAGTCAATTAATCTGTGTCCTGTGCCTTTATACAAGTACGTACTTAAGTATGTTTGTTTGTTTCATGTGTGTAATGAACCCTACTACTTTCCCTTGCAATAGTAGCTTACCATCACATTCACAAGAAAACAGCTCTATCTGAATTTCTTATCTCATATTTTGCTTGATTTAAAGCCGAGTTGACCAGGCAGCAGGCCTCTGTTACCAGGGTTACCTGTGTGTGTGTGTGTGTGTGTGTGTGTGTGTGTGTGTGTTTCTGGTTCGGGACAGACCTTGGGGACCGCTGCCTGCAGGGTGAAGCCGCTGATGTCGGCGCCCGTGGCGTTAGAGGCCGTGAGCGTGACCACCACGCTGGTGTCTGTTTGGCTGTCGCACTGCAGCCTCACCGTCACGCCGCTCTTCTCAAAGACCGTCACGGCGGGCGCTGAGTAACACAGTCACACGATCAGGTCATGCAGTCATATAGTCACATTCACACAGTCGGATAGTGATAAGGTCATACAGCCAATCACAAATCATACAGCCGCCCGTCACACAGCCAGTGTTTTGCTGCGTTCAGGACCCGTACCCAGGTATATACTGAGAGACGCATGTACCGTGCTGCAAAACTGCTTAGGGAGCAATCGATTGTTGACGTTTAAAAATGGTAATTCCAGATAATTTTGTTTGTGTTTCTACACAGCCCTGGGCTCTGTTAATGGCAACACAAACAAAGCGGTGCAGACCGCACCACGCAACCCTATCTCAGCCTTGGTGTCCAATATGAAGGGGGGGGGCTTCTGAGGGAGCACCCTATGGCATTGAAGGGAGAGGTGTTTTAGTCATCTCCAGAATCCCTGACTTCACCTTTAACCCAATTTGCCCCCCCACTTACGTTTTTATCCCAAACACGGCAAATCTCTGGCTGAATCTCCCCCCCCACCCCTCCCTATAAATAACTATCCCCCCCCAAGCTGCAGGTGAAGGTGTGTCTGACTGACCAGGTGAAGGTGTAATGGTTACGGGCTCAAGACCTCCCAGCAGATCCAGCAGATCGCCCCCGACGCTGCTGGCCAGGGACACTGCTGTGGCGCCTGGGGGCACGGAGCCAGGCTGGAGGGGGTCCCCGGGACCACCCAGCAAGTCCAACAGGTCACACACCTTCAAGAAAAACCACGGACGGCAGAAAACGTCAAGCCATGCGCAAATTCAACAAATATCTCCTCGCATTTCGCTATCATACCTTCGCTGTGTGTGTTGGAACAAAAGGAGCTCTATTAGATGTTTTAAAGATTACTAGCAGCGTACGACTAGTTTCTATGTGAAGATATAGCGGGGTAATTGCGTCCTGAGCAGAGCACGACACCGCACTCTTCTTTGTTTTTACATGCATGTTAGTGTGTGGCTCACAGAGCATTTGTTTTGGTTGGGGGTGCTGGTGTGCCTAATGTGACATCTAGTGGCAGAAGGTCATATACTGTACATTTCAAAGTACTAGTGGCTTGGTTGATATCAGTTTAGAAGTATGTGTCATGTTTCTGTCAAGAGTTGCTATGAGACCAAGAGTAAACCCATGAGCTATTCGGTTTATTTTTTATTTTACCGTTATTTAATTATTTGTTAAAAACCTTTTTTCCAAAGAGGCCTGGCCAAAATAGCATCAAATGTCAATCTCTCACACACACACACACACACACACACACACACACACACACACACAGAGGCCTAGGCAACACAAGAAAGATATCAAAATCATTCAAACATAACAAATTAGATTTTTTTAAATAATAGTGCAATTAAAATCAATAACAAATACAATCTGATTCCAAACTTTTCATCTGAGATTTAAATTCATTAAAAGGAAATCTGCCTGGAGCATGTTCCAGCTGGTAATCTGTGGTCATTTGGACATACCGGTAAAACGGTTCAATGGCTAATTTTCACCTGGCGAGTTAAAAAATAAATAAGAGTGGATATTTCTTTTATAAGGCATCTACATTACCTGGTTAGGAGGCTCTGAGTCTTGGGTTGCTGGTAGCACCCCTTGCTGTAGTTTAGATGACTCTATTTCCGTAATGGCTGCCCCTGAGGACTCTCCATTGGTATGGCCTGGAGAGTTCTTGTCCATCACAGGCATTCTCTCCAGCACTGCTGCCCTGGTCGGGAACACACAAGTACACATGGCTTAGGTGTGGTTTGTATTGGTCAGGTATGGGAGATTTGTCAGAACATATCAAGACTCAAAGCTTTAGCCAAAAATACTAAAGTAACTGTTTAATAAATGAATTAATAAAAACAACACACTATATACACATAGGGGAGGGGTTATGCATCTTGATCATGAGGTAGTGCAACACCAGGCTCAAACCTAAGACCTTCCAGCTTAAATACACCGATCTCTATAGCAGGGGTTCCCAAACGTTTTTGTGCCAGGACCCACCTAGAAAGGACTAATCTATTTAGAGACCCACCAAACACCAAGTACCAGTAACATTATTTTCAAAAACATGCTTTACCTGTGTGTGCTAATGGATAGCTATTGCTATACCTGTGTGTGCTTATGGAGGCCAATGCAATACCCGTGTGTGCTGATGGATAGCTAATGCTATACTGTCTGTGTGTGTGCTAATGGATAGTTAATGCAAGCAGCCGTTGAATGAATGAAAAACATCAATAAAAAGGCTTCCGCGCTATACTATAATGTTGTTCCACTCATTGGTCATGATTGGATGACATCCTATTTAGCCACGTGCACACCATAGAGTCTGAAGCGCTCTGCTCAAAAATAGTCACCGCAGGTATAGCATTAGCTATCCATTAGCACACACACAGACAGTATAGCAATTTTCGCGACCCACTCCCTTCCCACCTGTGGATGACACTAAGCATTGCTCTAGACTACCCTCTCCCACACACGTTTATTCTAAGGTGTCTTTAATTATAAAAAACTAAAATACTTGGTATACATTATTCATATCTTAAATAGGTTTAAACCATATATGGTCATTATACATCTGATGGGGTCAGGGTGGAAGGGGGGATATGTTTTTAAAGATATAGAATGAGCTTTTATTTTTTTAGCCATGTAGAGGTACAGAGAGAAGGATGTTTGGGATTAAATGTATTCTTACTGTATGTAAGTGTAACTGTACCCTAAATTGTGTTTTTGAGCTTTAAACGAAGTAATAGGATTGATCTGTGATGAGACACATCAATGCTGGTTTTAATATAGACATAATTCCCATTTTTATAGAAATCTGTAGTTGTATGTGCTGAAAATGGATCTAGACGACATATCCGTAAAAAAAAAAAATTCACCCCTGGTTTTCATTGGTACATTCAATCAAAATGATACGTTAATCAAATTCAAATGTTAAAGTTATGGGGGTCCCCCTCTCAGTGCCTCCCCAGCTCCATGACGCATTTTATAAAGTTGTAGTGGGAGGAGTCAGGCTCAGCGCTGGGGTGCAGGTGCACTTTATTGGAAGTAGTATGTACTGTATCGTGCGTGGACAAGGCAAAGGAGATATAAAAGCCAAATCACAATAGGAGTGAACTCTGTGTGAACACATGATGCTCTGTGCCCTTACCTCATGTGGTCATATTTTTTGAAGAGAGCGTTGTATTCTACTGCCCTCTGCTGGAGCTCCAAGTCTATGCAGCTGCCATATATGCTCACAATACTCCTTATGCGACTGAGAGAAGCAAGTAGAAGCAGAGGGAAACGACATGTAGACACATGCAAAAGTGTTTGATTACGTTCCAGCTCCATCCCGAGATCCTTTAAATACTCTATTACAGGCCGACATCCTTTAAATACTCTATTACAGGCCGACATCCTTTAAATACTCTATTACAGGCCGACATCCTTTAAATGCTCTATTACAGGCCGACATCCTTTAAATACTCTATTACAGGTAGACATCCTTTAAATACTTTATTACAGGCCGGTGAAACCGGGTATCTTTTTCCTCTTAAATTCTATCCTATAATAATACCGTTTAGAACAATAACACTGATAAATGGGCAAATTGCCCTGACTTTTCTAGGACCTGCAGTACTACATGTAAAGTTTATACAATTTGAAATTCGATACAACCGTGGTAGCCTGACGTGCCGGATGGATTGTTATATTGCTAGTCACAAGTCCATCTGGGGAGCCGTCCTTCTAAACCAGGGGTGGCTAACCCTGGTCCTGGAGAGCCTCAGCTCTGCATGTTTTAGATGTCTCCCTGCTCCAACACACCTGATTCTAATAAATGGGTCATTAGAAGCCTGATAACGACTCATTCATTAGAATCAGGTGTGTTGGAGCAGGGAGACATCTAAAACATGCAGGGCTGAGGCTCTCCAGGACCAGGGTTAGCCACTCCTGATCTAAACTGTTTGTAAAAGGACAGGCACTTAAATAAAATACTTGATTGGATGAACCATCTGGTCGTTTGACTGTTGGCAAACCTAAACCACGCCCGTATAGCTATAAACGCGAGACTGACTCTTGCAGCAAAATTAAACTGAAGCCCAGATAGACAAAGAAAGCCTAAACCCTCCCCCCACGCCTAAAATGTGGGTTTCCATGACAACTAAAATGACTACAATCTACATGACACTCACTCCACGTTTTCCGAGATGCGCGTGCTCAGCTTCATAGTTGCCGTGAGAGCAAAGCCTCTGGTCGCCGGTGACGACATGTGGGACTGTAGCACCGTCTCCAAGGCATCCAATACATCATCTTCGGTCACCTGGAGTAGAGACGGAGACAATGTCAAAGATGAGAAGTGCTTATTGCATGTAATTCTCTCTTCCACCTAATGTGATGCTGTTTGTTTCTGTACACAGCTATTGGGACATTTAAAACACTTTTTATTGATTTATTATTTTAAATAGAAGGGAATCTGTTGTGTTTACTGCATCTGCTTATACCTCATGTTTTATTATTATTATTATTTTAAATAGAAGGGAATCTGTTGTGTTTGCTGCATCTGTTTATACCTCATGTTTTATTATTATTATTTTAAATAGAAGGGAATCTGTTGTGTTTACTGCATCTGTTTATACCTCATGTTTTATTATTATTACTTTAAATAGAAGGGAATCTGTTGTGTTTACTGCATCTGTTTATACCTCATGTTTTATTATTATTATTTTAAATAGAAGGGAATCTGTTGTGTTTACTGCATCTGTTCATACCGTATGTTAAAAGGGCCAGTGCAATTAGCAGACACACTGGAGGAACAAAGTACTACTTTGAGTACCTGGACAGGCTCCACCTCCTCACACTCTCCTCTCAGCAGCAGGTCACCGTATTCTCCTATACACCAGCATGCCACCTGCACCAGCGATTGCTGCAACACACACACACACACACACACACACACACAGATGATATCTAAACAGCTGTGCACACCCGTTAGACTGATGCTAACAAAAAAGAAGGTACACTCCTCTCTTTCACTTCAGGAAAACTAAGTGAGCTACAGTAGATTTTTTTCAGTGTATTTTAAATCCCCGCCAAGATGACACAATGCCTGTTTGATATAGACATAAAAGTAGACAATGAAATAAATAAATGAATAAAAAAGTACACCGCAGGCTCTGTAACCAACAGAACTACATTCTTGCATATGGTTTGAGATTAGAGCGTCAACCATCAAAGGCAATGTTTTTTATATTCAGCGGTATGCTATTTTGTTTGCTAACAGAGAAATACCTGTATGCATACAGACAAGCTCCTTGATGATGGAAACAACACACACACACACACCTGAGATATGTCGGCGAGCAGCGCTCGGTAGAGCTTGTGCACGGTGTAACAGTGCAGCTCTGATGCGGTGGTGATGAGCTGGATCAGGTTGGGCACCGTCTCATCTCGGACGTCGCCCCCTGCCTGGCAGAGAGGAAAATACATACAGTCAGTCACACAGGAAAAGAGTACATGGTGGTACTGCAAACCTCCACCAATGTCACATTGGGGCGCAACCTTCTACAGTACAGGATGCAGTTGTGAGAACAGCCCAGTTAGGTTCATAGGACATTTTACCTCTGTGGGTTTCACAGAGTCCACTGTCATGCTGGTTTAATGAGGGGGGAAAACAAGATAGTGGAACTGTTGGTAAAACCCAAAGAAAGGAGGAACAGCAAATGACAAATAAGATGATTCAGTGGAAACACATTATGTAATGTTATTCACCTAGTTTTTAGCATATATTTGTCTGTTTTTTATCACTACTTTGATTCAGCATAGCTACACAAGGCGTATGCACGCCCTAACCCTAAGGAGAATTTGTTGTCATAGCAATCCTAATGTGTGGCCGCTGCAAAAAATAACAGAAACACGTAAGGCCTTGTAGCAGGGCAAGAGCCGTGTACGTGGAGGTGGATGGATGTCAAAGCTCAGGCTGATCCAGAGACAACATCGGTTAACATCTGCATGCAAATACTCCATACCCTTTGTCATCAATAAACCCACAGATCATTTCAAGAGTCAAATAATAATATGACTGTTATACTTTTAACACTTCTAGGGACAGCAGGGGTCCAGAGTATCTGGCACTGTAATTTTGTGTGTGTGTGTGTGTGTGTGGGGGGGGGTCATGAAAAGTGAACCCGTGTTAGATGAAAGGAGACAGTCCGTGAAAAAACTAAATATATCATTTTAAAAAAAAAAAGGTTTTTTTTGTGTGAGTGGTGGTGGTGGTGTGTAGGGGCTGTTTGTAGTTACCGTGGTGAGGACATGCAGGATGGTGTCTATGTGCCAGCGCAGGGAGGGTGCATACCTGACAGAGACACACACACACACACTCAGTGGTGGCCCATGGTGATTCAGAGACCCCCCCACATTCACAAACCAGTGCTTAAACGTGCCATGGTAAAGCTCAGTGAAACCTAAGCCACAAGCAGTGCTGTAGAAAAACACACAAGGCTATCAACGGCAGTAGAAAGAGCCTCACTGTAAATTCAAAAGCACTCAAGTCACCAGCTCAAACAGGTTCACGTTTTGGTCTTTGCCCATTCACACGTGTCCAATCATACTCGTGCATACTGTGAGCACGCCTCTTGACCCCTTTTCTGCTAGCGTGCCCGGACAATACATTACAGGCGCGCCCGGACAATACATTACAGGCGCGCCCTTGCTGCCTCTCGTTACCTCTCTGCGGCGTTGAATATGCCGCAGGCCGCTTGGGACTTGAGCTCGACGGGGCACGTGGAGAGGAAGAGGAGCAGCTCCTTCATCATGGAACGGATGTTCACGGCAGACACCAGGGCCAGTGACAGATCCAACGCACGGCTGGACCGGGAGGTTAGCGTTAGTAGCGCCAAACATGTTAGAATATGAAGACAGGGCAATGTAACGTGTCTCTACAGGAGAGCTGAAGTGCTACAGTATAAATCCATTTTGCATTGACGTGCATGGAGCGCTGCCGCTAATTACAATGCAGCCATGTTGTCTGCATAAAGGAGTCTTCTGTATAACTATGGTTTCAGTCTCCCCCCACCCCCCCCCCTTCCAAAAGTTGAATGTGCAAGTCGCGGAGCATTTGCACCTTTCTCTTCGCTCCACTCTTTCTGGTAGTGCAAAGCTATGGTGACACTTTAAATAGATCTCCTTTCAACAAGGATCAGTCTTTCCACTGGCCCACGGAGTTGTGGAGTATCTGAGGAACCTTCCATCACCCACAGTTTGGGCCCTGTCCAACATTCCGGAGGAATCATGTTGAATCCCTAACAGCTTTGAAGATAGATCTGCACTCTCATCTGTCTATGAAGGGTGGAGCAATCCAAAAGGGTTTACCATTCAGGGATGGATATTTTACACATTATCACTGGGTACATACAGTCGCAGCAGAAATTGAGACCATTGCACATTTTAAAAAAATGTTATAGTATAAATATATTGTAAATGTAAAACATAACACAAATGGGAAAAATATAAAAATACACTAGAAATAAACTGTGGCAGTGGTCTCAATTTTTTTCCGTGGCTGTACATGGCCTATAGATTAAAATGTACTGTATTTCAGAAAGGTGGCGCTCTAGAGAATAATGCTGTTATTGTTCTCCATTGTGCACCGTTTGACAGAAGCATCATGGTCCTTGAGACAGTCCACTATGGTGCCGCGGTGCCGTTGAACTGCATTGTGGTCCGTCACAACTATCTTCTGAAGGGATGTCATTGAAATGTACCTGGAAAGATTTAAGGCAGATTTTAGGTGAACGTTCGTTAAACACATGACTATGTAGTGTCATTACATCAATTATGTAAGTATCAAGTTGTAAAAAGAAAAAGTTCGAACCGGTTTGGCAATGGACTTCCATTGTTCGTCAAAACATTGTATCTAGGTCTTCTATGCTGGCAGAATGTTTTCTCAATATGTTTTTCAGAGGTTTTATTCATGGTCAACATCAGACAGGTGAGGATTTACTGAGGTATGGTAGCTACAGATTAGCTTTGTTGTTATCTAATTAGTCCCTTTGTAGTCTTACAGAATATTAACTTCATGAATAGCCTAACTGTCATTCTCTCTCGTTTGTCATGGACTGTGCTTAGAGCAAGATTTTAATCTAGCAGGCACAAGACTAGATAAGCAGGCAGGTGTGGTAAACTGGTGAAACGCTTTTGTCACCTCGCACACACACAGACACACACATGGGATAATAACCATAACAACGTCTCTAGGAATCCACAACAGGCTTCCAAATTACCTATTGAATCATTAGAAATAACCAGAGATGGGAATATAACATCAAACGAACCCTGGCTTTAAAGGAATGCTTTATGAGAAGGTTATTATTAGTTAACTTGTATGGAAAAGAATCTGTGGGAAGTTTCAACTTCCACTTTGGCTACAGTCAGGTTAGCATGAGAGATAGAAGAGGGAAGGCCTTCCTCACCGAATGTTCCTATCGTTGTTGAGCAGAAATCTTCCCAGGATGTTGACAGCCAAAACCTGGGACAACCGTTACAGTTGTTAAAGTCAACAGATAACGTAACTCGCACAACCGTTACAGTTGTTAAAGTCAACAGATAACATAACTCGGACAACCGTTACAGTTGTTAAAGTCAACAGAAAACGTAACTCAGACAAGTGATTTCTACACGTCATTGCCAAATCTGTGATAATTGAAATAAAGTGTCCATTTAATATTATATTTCATCACTCATATCGATTTTTAAAAAACCTTGGTTGCCATTCAACATGTCGTAGGTGTCTAGAGGAAATACACTAGAATTTTGGAAAGTGTATAATAAATTAAGCTTTTCTTTTTTTTAATGAAAACTGATTTTTCTTTGAACTGAACCTTTGTAAAACCCTTAATTCTATAACTTCCCAACCTAAATATCAAGTCAATTCACAGCTGTATTCATCTGCCATCACTTCCATTGTTTCTCAAAAACATACTTCCAACATGTCTACAGAGCTGATTACCATCTCTATTATTAATAATACATGTTTGTATGTATTAATAATACAGATAGTATAATAATAGTGTTCATCTGGAAAATGTCATTTTGACCAAAAGACCTATATCACGGGTGCAAGCGGCCGAAATGGGTTTTCTCAGGAGGGTGGCTGGCGTCTCCCTTAGAGATAGGGTGAGAAGCTTGGCCATCCGTGAGGAACTCGAGTAGAGACACTGCTCCTTTGCGTCGAAAGGAGCCACTTGAGGTGGTATGGGCATCTGGTAAGGATGCCCCCAGGGCACCTCCCTTAGGAGGTGTTCAAGGCACGTCCAGCTGGGAGGAGGCCTCGGGGAAGACCCAAGACTAGGTGGAGAGATTATATCTACACACTGGCCTGGGAAATCAGAGCTGGATAATGGGGCTTGAGGTTCCCTGCTGGAGCTGCTGCCCCCGCGACTCGACTCCGGATAAGCAGATGAAGATGGATGGATGGATGGATGGATGGCTGAACTGGCCCACTTAACCGAAATGTTTTACAATTGTCTACTGTAACTTCAAACTTGCATGAAGTAAATGCAAATAAAAAGTACAGAACTTGGTGTTACCAGACTCAATATTCACTTTGTGAATAGGTTCTGGCCCCGCTCCAATAGAAAGTGTTCCCAGTATTTTCCTCCTAATGGGTGTAGACCTCTGGTGCATTTTGAAACTATTGGACAATCGGCATTAACTGTTTTAATTGCGTCATCTAGCACTACCATCTTGACTTCAACGTCATCTCACAAACCCACCCTGATTGGACCGCCAGCAGTGACACTTATGAGAGCAAGGTTTCTGAGAGCAAAAGTGTGGTGAAGCCAGGCTACAGCACTTTAGTTGAGTTTTATTCCGCCTTAAAAGCAATAAGATACAAAATGGCAGGTCAGCATTACACTTAGCAGTACTTAAGGTCTACGAGGGCTCGCTGCTATATCATTAAATTGTACTGGACATGGGTCCCCCCCTCAACCCAAGGCTGCTCTCCAACCTGATGTCCTTGCTGCTATTGTCTGCCAGTCACAGTGTATTGGACGGACGTTTACACCACTCACCCTGAGGCCGCTCTCCGACCTGATGTCCATGATGGTGAGGACGGTTTCATACAGCACGGCACTGCCGGCAGTCTTACTGCTGTCTGTGTTGGTGGCCACCTGCAATGCCACACACACAAACAGCACATTCATTTATACTTGAAACTTCATGTTTCCACTCCAATGACTCAGCTATGCTGTTAGCAAACCGCTAGCATCAAAAATGTGTACTACATGGTGTCTCGGGATACTTCGAATCAGTGTTGGTAATCTACTTGCATGCATCGGTTAAGCATGTTTTCATCTTAAATCTGTATTCAACCTCATTAAACTAGAGAGAACATTTTTTTTCTGATGCCGGTCTATGGATTTCTAAGATGAAGTTGCATCTGGTACTGAACTGTCATTGGCTTGTCTGCAATCAATGGGCGAGGCTTAGCGATAGGTCAATGGATTAGGTTGATGACAATGTAACTAAGGAATATTCAAACATTTTGTTTTGCTTTACAGAGAAAGTGATGCTTAATGGGGACACAAACACCCCTGTATAAAGTGAAAAAATTGATATTCGAATGCCAATATTGAAAATAAAATGTATTCCCAACAGACGAATATCCAAATTGTTGAGTCAATGGGCCAAGCCCTAGCCATCAAGTGACCTAAAATAAGTGTAGTCTATTATTATGTCAGCGGTCGATATGGAGATGACTGACGATTTAAAATGTTACACTTCACCTGGGCGAGCAGGTCGTTCATGGCGTCGCTGGCTACGTCATTGTTGTAGCCCAGAATTCTCAGCAGCCTCAAGATGCGGACCTAGAGAGAGAGAGAGAGCATATGACCTTATTGTGGGTTCTGCCTCAGGAACCACAGGAGGGGTGTGTGTGTGTGTGTGTGTGTGTGTGTGTGTGTGTGTGTGTGTTATTTTAAATGTAACTGCACCCTAAAATGTGTTTTTGAGCTGTACACTACGTAATGATTGATCTGTGATGAGACACGTAAATGCTGGTGGTAAAAAACAGAACTACACGTCATATCTAGTAGCAATCACCCCAGGACCTGGCTGGTTTTCATAGTCATCAAATTCACATGTTAACGTTATTGTTAATGGGGGTCCTCCTCAGCCCCTCCACCAGCTCAGCTCCTTGACGAAGTTGTAGTATGTGGAGTCAGGCTCAGCGCTGGGGTGCAGTTACATTTTAAAGCGAGGCCAGGCTGACCTGTAGGAAGGGGTCACTGATTCCCGCCACGTTGTGCTCAGGGGAGTAACCGGACATTACCAGGCCCCTCATGATCTGCACCAGGTCTGGCACGACCTGCACCATAGACACAGCATCAGCCTCAAACAGAGTCACTCAACCACAAACACAGCCACTCAACCACAAACACAGCCACTCAACCACAACCACAGCCGCTCAACCACAACCACAACCACAGCCACTCAACCACAACCACAGCCACTCAACCACAACCACAGCCACTCAACCAAACAGTCAACCACAAACACAGCCACTCAACCACAAACACAGCCACTCAACCACAAACACAACCACTCAACCAAACACTCAACCACAGCCGCTCAACCACAAACACTCAACCTCAGGCTCCTGAGGGAAAGGGGGCTGGTTTGGATTGTTGATGAACAAAATCTATTCTCTCTTTTTTGGCTAGCTCTAGATTCAAATCTCTAAATGTAGAGATATGCACAATCATACACATAGCTGCAGCTTAATAACTCAAGTGAAATTAAAAAATAAGCACCTTGAACAAATGTAAACTATGTAAAACTAAACTGAATTAGTACGTGGAACTGAATCTAAAATACATATACACATAAAGCACATAAACCTATAATAACCTTGGTGTGTGTACTTCATTTGTGTGTGTGTGTAACTTGCCTTCCGGAACTGTGCCAGTGTTTCTGCATTGCACTCACATAACTCAGTGATCAGGACCACTGCCCCGTGCAACACACCTGCATTAAGAGGAGCCACAGATATTAGAATATGAGACACGTGTGCGGTCAGACGTGGTCAACATCCACCACTAGCGTCCCGGGAGCGCAGCGACTAACCGTGGTTCTTCTCCGACAGAAGGGAACGAGCAGCGGGGTTGAAAAGCTCTCCCAGCTCTGGGACCTTTCTCACAATGTGAACAGCACAGAGAGCAGCCTAGGATAGCAAACCAAGTCATAACATCAGTCTCAATGCCAGTACCAACATTTATCTTACAGATATGTTGGGAATATTTGCTCTTGTGGAGGACCCAATATATCCAAAACTACGTGCGTATGTCTAGCATCCTGCTCTATAAAATATTTATTCATAACTATTTTTCTGTCAGATTTAGCATTTTAACAATCTACTGCTTCTGCCTGGGGACAGTGTGACAAACATATCTCCATATATACATGTTCTACTGTCTTTGCTCAGTTAGCATACATAAGTGTGAATGGTGAAAATGTAGTAGATGGAAATGCGGTCGTATCACAATTACATAACGATAATAGATAATATTACACAACGCTACTTTGACCTTACATTGCTGTAATGTACACTGTCCCAAATGCCATCGAATAATGTATGACATCTGGGGGGTTAAGATAGCTACTGACCTTCTTCTTGATGTAAGAGTTAGAGGCGCGGAGAAGCCTCTCAATCTCTGGCGCCAGGTCCCGGCACATCTCTGCCGAGCCCATGCAAGCCAACGTGCACAGAGCCAGGGACTGCACATACTGGCTGCTGTGAGACAGGTCGCTGAAAGACACCAATGACAATGCAGACGAGAGCAAAAGAGTTAACACCAGAGCCATGCAAATAACAGTGTTACGCCAACAAAGTTTAGACATTTTCAACTGTCACATGGTTCATGGAGAAGTCAAACCTATGGTAACATAGTTTCAGGAAGTGCTTGGTGAGAAATTTGAATAAATACAGTATACACACACACACACACAGATATATAACTTCATTTATTCGTAATTAGTAGTCAATAAATTGACATACTTACTTTTAAAATATAATTTATAGTGTACTTTTAGTATTTAGGCTAACTTCTGGGAACTATTTTGAGCCTCCGTTGCTGTGAAAAAAACAGTCCATACCATCCAGAGATGACGCAACTCCCTCTTTACATGGCTCTGGTTAACACGTATTTGTTGCGCCCCGCCATTTGTTCTCCTTCCATGGTGGAAGGTGCACGGCAGCTATCACCATCGGTGTATGAATGTGTGTGAGAATGGGTGAATGTGAGGAAATACTGTACAGCGCTTTGAGTGGCCGGAAGTTTGGAGACTCTCTGTATAAATGCAGTCCATTTACCATTTACCTTTCCACTCTTGTCTGCTAGAATCTGTTTCCATTTGCACTTTCCACAAAACATTATTTTGCCGTCCTTACTTTTTGATGGAGTTGGTGATGAGCAGACTGGCATCTTGATTTTCGTCGAGCAACATCATCGCGCCCAGGTAGCCCACACGCTTCTCATTGTAGCGCGGACTGGCTATGAGACGCACACATTCCATCTGCAAGGGGAAAAAAAGACACTCAAACCAAAGACACTGGAATAATGACAAAGAAGGAGCATTGTAATGCATTTTAAACTGAAAGGTTCCTGTCTCTTAAGTGGGCGTGAAGTAGCTAAATCTACCATGCACGGCAAGCAAGTAAATTTGCCCCACACTTTTCTGCAAAAATATTGTTGTGGCCAGATTGATTTTAATTTTACTTGGGAATTAAAGTAGTATACTCAAAATACACATTAACACCTCCAGAGAAAAATAATGGGCAATAGTATGGTGAAATCCATGGATCTCCCCATTGACTTGCATGGAACGCTGAGTTGTTCTGGTCTGCAAAAAGGTGAAAAGCCTCCCCTCTTCAAAAACTCAAATGTGGAGGTGGCTTCCGTTAAGCCGTCTGCTCATCAAACGCTATTCTCCATTAAAATACTATATTATTATTATTTTATTTAAACAGGAGCCTGTGTGAAGAGGTTCCCCACCTGGCCAAAGTGAGCAGGGTAGCCTAGCATGTGGACGTAGAGCAGCTTGGCCAAGTTATGAGAGCGCCCCCCGTTGTCCGCTTGTCTGAACTGCGCTCGGATGGCGGCACACTCTCTCTGGATGACTCCCCTCTCCTCGCATTGGGTTCTAGCGGATCTGATGACCCGGATCATCTCCTGCAAGCGCACTGACGGAGACATGCCTGTGGTGCTGGTGTGTCTATGGGGCGGGCAGGCAGGCAATACTACATATATTAGGCTACACCAAAATATGAAGTAATGCTCAAATAATGGCGTGTAGGCCTATTGCGCTGCAGCATGAGATTAGACAAAACAGAAAGGGAAAATATGTTTCAAGATTCAGAATGACGGTGTGCAACTGAAGACAGCTGTCATATGAGATGTCAACAATAAGTCTCACATAGACCATAATTCATGTTTAATCTAAAATTATAGTTGTTTGTACCATATATACCCAGAATAGTCATCCTTTTCTATATTGTTTATAAATTCAGTACCTAGAATAATGAAAAAAATGTATCACCAGCCAGTAGATGGACAACTAAAGGAGTCAATATGCTAGCTAGCTAGCTAAGCTTGCAGATGCTGTCAATTGTGTGGTTGTGCCGGGCGTAACACATTAGCTAGCCTGAGAGCTTGCTAACCTAGCATGTCAGTAGCGGTCTATAGTATCATCCGATTAAAAACAACATACCTGTTTATTACACAGTGAACGCCGAGCCTGATATCTTCAAATGGATTCAGTGGCTGTCGGTAGCTACATGTCCATATTATATTGGCAGAAATGAATGCATCAGCTCGGTATTATTTCCATTACTTCCGCAACTTGATCTCTTTGACTGCGTGTAGAGTGCACGCACCCCCCGCTGGTCAACGACGTCAGGTGCTCCGACCGCTGACAAGTGAATGAAATATGCATGAGATGACCAATATACCTGCAATGAACTATTTATCTATTTTAACCATATGATTTTAACTTCCAAAAAATGTATAGGAGATGGCTATCTACCCTTTTTAGGGGGTATAGCCTTTATAGGCCTAGGCTTTAGTATCTTAATTGATGATGGCCATTTGTTGTAGTCTTCATATTCAATTACATATTTGACATGTAGCCTATATTATTCATAAATATCATCCCAAAAGATTGTATTGTATGCCAATGTGTGATGTTTTGAAAACAGGGACTATCTTTAAAATGTTGACTATTGCTAAACGTTATATGTTCATTATGTTCAGAAAACATTTGTTGTTATATTTATTAAATAATTATACTAATATATGTAAGTGTATGTATTTGGTCAAAGCATGTTTAAATTAAAAGGAGATATAAAATGGCATAGACAGTTATTTTATTTAATTAATTCATTCATTCATTATGTGACATTTAGGCCCAATTAATGATACGGTCAAGTGGAATAAAACAAACTATTTGCAATTTTATGGTATAAATAATAACACAATACAACACTAATTTTAAATTAACTTAATATTTGTCACCTACAAAAAAAAAGATTAAATACAGACAGAATACAAAACAAAACTACAAACATGTTGTTAACACTGAAAATTATGAGTTATTGGAACTAAAAGAAGGAATATTGCACACATGGTAATGGGTAGAACTAAACTGAGGCAGTATTGTTTAAGGCCAAAGGAAGTCTTGTAAAAAATCCAGTTGTTGTCTCCATACAGTATATTCATTGAGTGTGAAAATGTACTGACTAGGGACTGTCTTGTTATCCCCCTGTTCTGATACTTCTCAATGTATCTCAAGTAGATGTAAAAACAGTCTGTCTCGACATTTACTCTTCAGCTTCCAGTCTTTGGGTCTGTGGGCTCTGCTCCATAGCTGGATAAACCACCACACAGAACTTTTGACAGAAATGTGTCATGTTGTCTGCAAGAAGACAAAAAGCTTTGGTCAAGAACCATCATTCATGAGGCAATAATGTTTGTTTATAAAGTACATGAATGACACGAATGACAATCAAACGTAAACCTCATATCATGAACCTCATTTGTATTAATCAACATTAATTATTAAGCAGATCAAGTATTATATACATGAGAGTTTACATACTACTATATAACTACTATAGTTATTGCGGTAATGAAGTTGCAAAAAAAGTCTGTCAAGATTTAATATTGCAAGGTGTTTTAAGTTGTAGGCACAGCTGTGGCAATGTAGTACACCAGTTAGATGCATGTAGCCATGAGGCATTCCTTCTTTTGTCCAGGTCTGTCAACATCTCAGCACTAGAAGAATATTAAAGGGGGGGGGGGGGCACGAGTTACGCTGAAGCCTGCTTGTGATGGCGCTTAGGCATTGCAATTCTTCCCCATAAACCAGGAATTCCCCAGTAAGTGCTAGTGGTTGGTAACCTGGGGTAACAAGGCCCAATATTCACTTTGTTAATATAGTCCATGCTCCATTGGGACGTTGCCTCCTACCTCTGGTTAATTTGGAAACTATTGGACAGTGTTGGAATTAATCGGGATTGCGACAGCCGTTTTGATCTAGCCTCATCTAGCTCTACCACCATTTTAAAAACACGCTCGACTTGGACGACATCTCACCCACATGGATTGGACCGCCAGCAGGGTGGATGTGAAAATGCTAACAGGGCTTCCAGACTATAATCTCAGCGGAAAAAATGTATCAGAGAGCAAAGTTGGGCGGAGTCAGGCTAACTGGCTGGGCCCCACGCCCACCGACAAGGCCTCAGGGCATGTACCCTGCTCAGCTTCCGAGATGGAATGAGAAAAATAAAAAATGATAATAAATAACTTTCTCTCACCCATGAAGGTGTGGAAGCACTGCGGCTTGCTCTCCCAGTAGACCCCCAGGTAGTAGATGGGGACACCGGTCATCATGATGGCCAGGCCAACGCCGCAGACCACGGGCTCAGAGTAGAGCGAGAACACTAGCAGGAAGGCCCAAAACAGCAGGTAGACCACAGGCCAGAACAGGCTCACCTGAACGAGAGGCCCCCTAGAGGTTACTCACGGCAAACATCATGGCACAAACGTGTTTCAGAGTTCTAGCTGTAGGCGTATACATTCTGAAAAGGACACTCCTCATTTTGTCTGGATTTTCACGCGTGAACGTAAAATACGAGAAGATAAAATGTGACACATGAAGAAGAAAAAAATAAATAAATAAAAAAAATAAAAAAGTTAAGTTCAAAAGTAAATGCTAGTTCGACCTTGCCCTCACCTTGATAGGCCGATACATGTCAGGCTGTTGGTACCGCAGCACGATCTGCCCCGCGACAGTGACGCCGTAGAAGAAGTAGTTGATGAAGCCCACGTAGTTGATGAGCGTGTACATGTCACTGGTGCACAGCATCAACAGAGTGGAGATGCACTTAATAGGATGGAGACGAGAGAGAGGTAGGAGCAGCGTAGCTCGTTTCAAAACATTTTCACACATTTTCACAGACATTTAAGTTTCGCCTTTTCTCCGTCTTGGTACCACAGTGGTGGAACGAGCTTTCAGCAACAGTCAGAACTGCAGAAACTCTGCCCATCTTCCGAAAGAGACTCAAGACACATCTCTTCACCATACACCTTGGTACCTTGACAAGCGACCT
>JAODOY010020049.1:0-25182 GCA_025399855.1 Forbesichthys papilliferus
AGATGGACGCCAGACCGTTGTCCACAAACTCACTCAATGTGTGCTGGTGTTTATAGAGCAAGGGGGAGTGAGAGAGAGAGAGAGAGAGAGAGAGAGAGAGAGAGAAAGAGAGAGGGAGGGAGGGAAAAGCAGGCCTGGTCCCAGTCATGATTCCCGAGGGGAATGTAGAACACAATAGCAAAAAAAAAAAATGTTTTTAAGCCTTTTTCTGGTTAAAGCACACTCCCAAACCCCTCCTTCTCTTTCTCTCGCTCTTACTTTTCTGCGCTGTCTCAATCTTTCTCCTCCCCCACTGTCTTAGACACACACACACGCACACTCTCTCCTCCCCGCTCTTCCTTCACTGCCTCCCTCTCGTCCACGCTTCACATTTCTCCCCCAGAAGCGAATGGCAAACACCATGGTCTCTGTACGCAGCTCCGAGCTGGGGCCTTTAGGCTGGGACGCTGTCACTAAACGCCAGCTCTTCCTGCAGAAAGTTTCCTCCAAGCTGGGACCTGGTGCCAGGCCACAGGGGAGAGGACTCAGAGGAGAGAAGGGGGCCCTGGGAGCGAGCTGCGCCTCAGGACCCACCCCACCTCCAGGATTGAGGACCGGACCTCCAGGACAGGGCAACCCTGGCAACAGACTAGCCCAAAGCGAGGCCTCCTCATCGGGGAAGGATAGCCAGAAGGCTGGGCATGGATCTCTGCCCCAAGGGAGACCAAACCAAAGTCAAACCCAAAGTAAGTTTAACACTTCGTTTTACTTGTACAAGTACGCACATAGGTACAATAGAAGTGGAATGTGTCTGTTTGCGTCACACAGCGAGAGGCATCGTGTGTTTATTTTTGTTAGTACACGTGCATATTTGTGTGATTGCGTCTGTGTGTGCGTGAGTGCGTGCGCGCGCGCTCACGTCTGGCCAGTGTCTCCGGCCAGCTCAGGAAATGACACTGCAGAGCTGTGACTTTAAATGCCCCTCACATTCCAGCAGGCACCAAAACACACTGCTACATGTGCCACACACACACACACAGACGAAATGACAGGCACGCTTCATTGTACCAGCACACACATCTCTGCATATTTCTGCGGGATTAGTTTGTGTGCATGTGTACGCAGAGATGGGACTAAGTGCGTTTACGGTGGAACCTGTATCTAGTCATCGTCCTTTTGTTTCAGATGTTGTTTACTGCGTGTGCTCACGTGTGTGCCTGAGTGGAGACTTTCATCCAGTTGCAGGTCAGGGAGTTGTTGCTTTTGTCATCATTTTTGTGTGTCTCACTTTGAGGACTTTCCCTTCCTTTCCCCCTAGAGAAACATCATTCATTCTGTGTGTGTGTCATTGTTGTATTGTGAACTCGAGAGGGTGGCTTGTGTAATATCAGTTACATGCTATAGATAGCTGCTGCATTATATAAGTGGTTGACAGAGTAAGGTAGTGTATTTACCAAACATTGTTACATGACATCTTAACCGTCGTGTGTGTGTGTGCGTGTGTGTGCGTGTGTGTGCGTGTGTGTGCGTGTGTGTGTGTGTGTGTGTGTGTGTGTGTGTCAACCCTTGTTTACGCTTGGTTTGAGCGAGGGACTTAACTGAAACATGTACTGTATGTAAAGAAGAGGATATTTTGTGTGTATGGTTGGGAGAGGAAGAGAGGGACTGGTGGGATAGCCAGATCGTTCTCCTCCTATAGGTCACATTCTGTTGGACAATAGCCTGTCTGTCTTTGTCCCTGACACAAGCGGCAGGCTGCTGGCCTCCAACTGCAGCCGCCATCAATGGTTCTTTGAGTATTTTTTGTGTCGAGGCATGCATGGAGATTTTGCCTTGTACCAATCCATGTGTAATAGCCCACTATTTTATTGCCCAATTCTTCCACATATGCATGCTTTAATATTATTTGCAGTCAAGTGATATATTCATAGTGTAGCAACCATTATTGTTTATGTAATATTTGGGGTTTTTACTAAGGTTAGTGACAGTTGTTGCTAAGGTAACACAGCACTCTGGCACAGTACCACTATTTGACCACCGGAGGTCATATCTTGTGTGTGTGATATTGTTATTTTTGATGAATAGTTTGTGCTGTTCCTTCTATGACTCATAGACTCTTGGAGGCTTTAGGACCCCCTCAGATCACACTCATCCGAGGGAGGCGGATTTATTTCCATACTTTCCATTCTTTGTTTATAACATGCTTATGAATATTCCGTATCTCCCTAATTCTTCAGTTTATCTACTTTAATCTCTTGACGACTCCCTGCTTCATTTGAGTGTACACACATTTTGGCAGAACACGGCACTCATTCCCAAGCACCTCGTTGTCCTGAGTTGTTGTGCGGTTGTGTGTTGGAGAAGAATGTGTGATGCATTCAGGAATAAAGTGACGTGGGCGAGAGACACGGGAGAAGCTGTAGCGAGAACGGTCAAGCTTCCCATTCTGCTTTACAGATGAGCAAATCATCGTACTGTAGATTAGTGGGCTCCTACTGCAATCCTCTCTTCATTTCTTGAGGTGCAATAGCAAGGTTACGTAACACGTTGATTAAGATACATATCCACTGAATGAATCAGGTTAATTAGTCCCCCTAGTCCTAGAATGTTCAGTTGAGATTCCTAGTCCCATTGTTGATGTTGACTAGACTCTTCATACATTTACTTGTTTATAATTTGCTTCCTACCCCCCCCCCCCCCCCCCATAGAAATACACGCCCCCCAGAGTGTCATAGCATGAGAGCATTTAACACACAGCAGTGTGTGGTGTGGGGGTGGGGGGGACACTCTGCTGTTGGCAGGTCTCAGTATGTCAGGCTGTTGATATTGAGCGTGCGTCGCTGCCTGAACCTGCATGACGGTACAGTACATTCCGTGCTTGTCGGTCAGCAGGACACGGACGCACACACACACATGCCCACCTCCTCGTGTGTTCCTGACAACACCCATGTACAGATCTACAGTACAGGCCACCGTGCCAATACACAGCCCTAGTCAATATTGGACAAATAACACTGGAAGACAGAGCTACCGATTAGCTTACTGTTATCGTTACCTCCTTGTGTTTGGCCCCCCCAATTAATGATAGATAGGATAGAAGTTCGCTGATCTTTGTTAGGAAATTGAATAGCCCCATTTACTGTTGGCAAACAGTGGCTAACATACGAAGTATGGTGGAGTTTAATAACTTGTCAAGCTATGCAGGAGCATAACCAACGAGGATCACATTTAATGGCTTGCGGTTCCTGGTGCTGTGGGTTTACATAGGGCGCTAAAATAACCCTCTGACGTGGTGAAATGTCAAATGGTTTTTAACTAAGTGACGTAATTTAGTATATCGTTGCACTAATTATATTTCCTAGGGACTCCTCAAGGATAAGGACTTCTGTTGCCAAAATGTGTGTGGATATTATGACATTAGTAAATGGGTCTATCGACAGAAACGCAGATTTCCTTTTTGTACAATTGAAATGACGCACTTCCCGTCAACTCTGGTGTCTCCGTTAAATTCACAACCAGTTCCCCTTTGTTTCCAGTATGCCATTGCTGACTTCTCCAGTCCAGGCAGAAGTGAGTTTAGTGCAGTGCATTACATTCAAAACAAATGGGGAAATGACCAGAGTAGAATTAGCAGTAGTTTACTTAGAAATGTTCTCCTGTTTACCAGGGAGCTTAGTGGTTACTGAGGTTGTATCCCAGATCATCGGTCCTGGGTTTAATCCCCAACACGTGCCTACAGGCAAGTATTCCTTGGGTAATGCTTAACCACTGCTCCCATTGATACAGTGTAGTGTCTTCTAAGTAAATATCAGACTGTATTAGTTTCAACCATTTTCCTTCCCTTTTCTTTCAATAACACTAGTTTGCTCTCTCTCTCTCTCTCTCTCTCTCTCTCTCTCTCACTTTTACTCACTCTCAGGTATTCCTAAACCTCGCACCACCGCAGAGCGACCTTCTGGACTTGCTGCCCCAGGCTCTTTGACTTCCAACCCCAAACTAACAGCCAGTCAGCTGCCAGGTGGACGACCTGCACCCTCCGCGTCAAAGCTTCCTGTTAAGGGATTACCCACAAGCCTTAGCTCCTCATCGCTAGGTAGCAACACCAGCGAGAGCAATGGAACAGCATCGACGAACAAAGGTGTGTAATACAACCTTTTTGACACTGATGCTGTTTTTATTTCTTTAACGTTCTTATCCACATGAAGTAAATAAAGGGTTCCTTCTGGCCAGTGTTGTTGGCTTCTCTGAAACACGCATGCACTACACTGTACACATCAGCTCCTAACCTCTTAGACACGGGCATACAGTGTTGTGCTTACAGTGCACCACACAACACTGCACTCTCTCACACACATGCACTTATAAATCTTTGTTCTTGGTGTGGTTAAAAAAAAAAAGTACACACATGCATTAGTCATCACACGGCCCTTGGGAATGAGGGAATGTCGTGTGCAGCAATATCCCTTCTTCCTGCATAGAGGTCAAAGAGCACATCTGGCTAGGCTTAACAAACACAGACTTGACTTGAGTGTAGGTGTGCATGTGTTTATCTCATATTCATTATTAGGCGTGCTTGCCTGCCTGGTGATTTAAGCTGACGGGTAAGGTGTGGATTGTAGAGCTTGCATTTGTCCAGTGTAAATGTCTTTAGGGGGTTAATGAGATAGTGGAACACATTGGGATTTGTATAAGAGATTAAGATAACGTGTGTGCACGCGTGCGTTGGAAGGGCAGGGTTTAATGGAATCAGTCTGAATAATGTTATCAGCAGCAGCCCTTGACCTCAGCTCTCCACAGAAGAAAGTAATTGAATGTTTGTCTTTGGAAGGATAATGATGATTGTTGGTCTTTAAAAAGTAACCTTAATTGGGACTTCTTTAATCTAACCCACATCAAACATCAGTGTGATGGTATTACAGATACAGAGCCTGCAGATCACCAGGTTGTCACGGTAACCGGGTGATGTCAAATATGTCTTGTTCCCATGGCAATTGTTAGTATATTTTATGTATAGTGTGTTGCCGCCCACACCTGGATTTTGGTTGATCAGCATACTGTTAAATGTTCCAGTATGAGCTCAACTGTTGTTTATTCATATAACATTATTTTGTGACTGACTGACTCAAACAAAGTGTGTTTTTCTATAGATGTAGATAATATCTCCCTACAACCCTGAACACACATGGACGCACAAATGAAACACACACTAATAGATGTGGTTTTAGTCCATGCAGCACAATAACCCTACTGTAGATTGATAGTATTGTTTATTCTTGGCTGTTCTCAAAGAGATTTACAGCCATAATTGTAATTATCACAATCAAGGAGTCATTTGACAGTTCCTTTTAGGATTAAGATTTATTTGTTTGGTGGGTAAGACTGTGTGGGTGTTTTTAAATGAATGCATTTAAACCGTGTGTGTGTGTGTGATTTAAAGATTTGCCTTTGTGATTCTTCTGCTCGTGTTCTCCCACACAGCCTTGCAATGGGAATTAGTTGCAATTTTACTTTGGAGCACAGTTTACAGTTTAAACGGTATAAAGATTATGAATTTACTTGTATTATTATTTGCACATAAATGTACATGTAACATTTTTGTGGGCTTCAGATGTTTGTGTCACATGAGGTGTTTTTGTGCAATGCAGCATGTTTTTGTGTGCAACACAATTGGTTGTGATGAGCACTCCATGGCTTAGGTGTTCTGCTCCCACGTTAACGGTTCTATTCCGACTCACACCTGTTGAACACTGCTTGTCCCCCTGCAGACACAGCCCCGGCAGGAGCCAAAGTGGATGAGCGGCCCAGCCGAAGTGCTCCACCAACGCCCGGCCAGAGCACGGCCAAGCCCTCAGAATGCACCACCACAGCTAACGCTAGCAGCACTAGCAATCCCGTCGCCAACGGCAACGCTGCAGCGGCTGCCCCCAAGGCCCTGGGCATGAGAGGCAGAGCTTTCTCTCTGCAGGGCAGAGCCTCCACCACAGGCAAGGATGCTGTGTAGATAGAGATGGTCACTGGGCATCTTTGTGTGTTTGCCAGATTGCCTATCCGTGCATGCTGTGTCTTTACGTGACTGGGACAACCTCTGCTGTCTGGGTCACAGACAGGGAGATGAGAGGGGAGGAGAGATGGAGGTTAACCTGGTGAGAGAGAGAGAGAGAGAGGGGGGGGGGGGGTAACCTGGTGATGGGCTGCAATAGAGAGAGATTAGAGGGAGGGAGAGAGGGAGAGAAAAGATTGAGGGAAGGACAATGACATTACTGCCTCCCCATGTCATCTTATCAGTGTTGGGTAACTGCTGTACTGATACTGTGTTATGTCAAACACTGGAGACCGTGTTTCTATCGGCATCAAAGCCTCATATGTGATGCAAGCCATTGGAACACAAACATGTACTACTGTAAGTGTTGGCTGGTGTTTGGTGTGTCCTACTGTGTTGCTAGCCTAACCTCTGTGCTGAGCCATGACTCCTTCTCCACCATCTGTCTGTAGGTCTTAAGGCTCCAGCAATCACAAGTCACGCCAAGTCATCGACCACCAATCAAACAGCAGCCAAAGCAGCTACCGTAAACAATCAGACGTCGGCGAGGCAGCAATCCCAGTATCCGTTGCAAAGGAGCGGGTCAGCGAGATTCAGTCGCCTGAACAGCAACTCCACCGCAGGTATGGATGGTTGTGTGTGTGTGTGTGTGTGTGTGTGTGTGTTTGGTCAACTTCTAACTTCTAGTGAAAACAAATAAATCACTAGGGCCGTTTGCGTGCGCGCGTGAGCAGAAAACATTCAGATAATCTCTTTTCCTTAACTTTGTGGATAAACTCACTGTAAACCTGTCACAGCTTCCCCTCTAGCCCTCATTCATTTTTCATTAGCAGGGATTAAATACAGACTGTGTTTTCCCTCTTACAATAACAGTGCGCCTGGCAAGGTCTCCCAATGAGATGATCTGGCCTCTTTCATGCACTTGGCTGCTCTAGTTCGTTACGACACTGTCAGTGTTCGTAGCGCTGGTCTATGTTCGGAGCACGGCAATGTGCTAGTGATTTGACAATGTTCCCTTGTGTTCGTCATTGAGCTTGGGGTTATCTTTAGTGAGGGCACATTAACGTGCACACATGCACACACTTTTCTCTCTTTCTCCTTACCCCCCACGTGCGCACACATTTGGAAGGACTGACGCAGGCACAGAGCCCCGCAAGGCTAAACAAACAGATAGTTATCATCTGCCTGTAATCTGTCTGTGATTACCGATCTGCTTGTGATACACACACGCTTATGCGCTCTAATGATTATTCTGAATGCTGAACAACGGTTGCATCCATGCTTTAATTTATTTCTGGTTTTGCTTTAGTTGTTTTAGTGCTGTAAGGATTTTGGAGAGAGTTTTGTTACAGTAGTTAGCAGCCAAGATGGTTAGACTACCACAGTCTACTAGGGGTGTAAAGATTCTGAAACCAAAACCAAAACCGCCATACAAACTTCAACGGTTTTGTATTGCGGGTCCGGATTACAGAACCGCGGTCCGCACACAGACACACACAGACGCACACAGACACACCCAACCTGCAGATGCAGCCTGTTAAGATCTCATATACGTTGCTACTGTAATTAATCTACAATTTTAATTTCACATTTAGCTCAACACTAGATTAGAACCACTGAGCCTTTTTATAGTTGTCAAAACACAATACAAAGCGATTTATATAATGCATGTGATCGATTTATAGAATGCATGTGTTCTCATTCATGGAATTAGCCCCTGTCACTTCGATGATGTATTATGGCAACATCTATTGCCTTTGCTTCTTTACTCAAACGAAACAATGTGGATGGAATTATATCACACTTAGAAACATCAATGCGTGTGTGTAATTTTGCTGAGAAATTACAAGACGCGCGCGCACACACACACACACAAATACTGTGTCGTCTTCGTGGGTGGGTTAGGCATGACGCAAGAGTTACATTTCTTGTGGGTGTCTCTTTCACAAAACCTATCTGACGTGTGTCAAAAAAATATACATGATATCTGCCAAGGTATGAAAACTGTCCAAATCTTTCCAGGTTATTTTAATTCAGTCTCTGGACGCTGTCTGTTTTTCCATCATGTGGTTCCAAACTGTTTGATCATCTGCTTGCATAACTTGTAGCAATGAAGCTACAGTGTTTTTAGTATTTCAAATCGTTGATTTTTGAAAATTAATTTTAAGCATGAATATAGCAGCAAACAATTACTTTTTTCTGTTAAGGATATAGTGGAATATTGTCCTTAGCAGGGTGATGTAACGTAATCCGATCTCATCTATTTTTATTTATTTACCTAGTGCTGGCTCTACAGCTTAGTGTGCATGTGTGGGCAACAAGAACAGTGTTCTTGTTTGGCTGAGAAGCTGGTACTAGTCTGTCATCTAATGGCAGAAATATAGAAAAAAGACTATTCTACAGAATGTAATCAAGGCCAGAAAAAATTCTCTGATTATTGCTGAAATGAGAAAAAAAAATAAAGCCGCCATATGAACCGAACCGTTACTCAAAAACCAAGATATGAACCGAACTGCGGATTTGGTGAACCGTTGGACCCCTGCAGTCTACTCTTATTAATAACAGAAACATGTATGCTTCTTGCCTCATGCATATCATTTGTAAGTATGTTTTAAATGAGTTTAATGCCTAAATGACCTAAAAGACTTAGGTGATGGTTATGGACTAATGCTGCCTTGAAATGGAACATGGCAAACCAGTAGACTACAGATTTATAGTATACGGCATGGCATAAAAGTCAAACAAATGGCAGTTGCTATGGTGATGTCACATTGTTTACAAATAATTGAATAAAAATGCATATTTTTAGTGGCAAATGTTTTATGTAATAATTTGTGTATTGTATCGAGCATTCTAGTCTTGTTGCACCAAAAGTGTTACTTTCTCCTGGTCGTTGTTTCTCCGTGCGCGAGGGTGCGTTGAACATTCCGTTGTAAATGCTGTAGCTGAGGACGGCAAAACATTTAAATACTGTAACTTTTGACGGCATGCCGTTGCCGGCCACAAGTTATTTTGCCGTCCTGTTCTTTTTCATCCACTAATATGACATCCGGTTTGCCGTGTTCCATAAGAACGCAGCATAACCATGGTCCTTACATTCTCTACCTTGTAGTATAGTAGCAGCAAGTATGGCTGCTGCAGGCAGGCCATATGGAGCCTGTGAATGTGGTTACTTCCTCCCCCCCCACATAGGCCTTTGCCTGGGCCCAGGCGCCTGGCTGCCTCCCCTCTGCGGTTCTCTCTGGAGGTCTCTTTGGGGCCTGTGGGGAGCCACCACTCACAGACATGCTGTCACCCCTACCACACACACATACAGGGTACACACATGAAGTACACACTTGCATTTACATATGCACGCACGCACGCACGCACAGGGTACACACACGGAGTACACACCAACATGTAGTTAATCCATACAGATTTGCTGTATGAAGACACATGTTGGAGAGTGCACACACACACACACACACACACTAGCATATCATCTCCTAGGTGACCGTGGAAAGCGGTGTGGGCTCTTAGAGCACTTAGTGTCCTTCTTAAGCTCTGCCTCCACTCAACATGGATGTTAACATAGACTTTATTGATGCTGACACACATGCTTTGCATACAGCGCTCTCTTAAGTTAAGGACTATTTATATGTTATGGTTGAGTCGGGGCTGTGTGGAACCACACTGAAGTCGGGAGTTTGTTTCTCTATTGTTTGTACAAAACAAGCGTGGTGTCTGAATTTCTCTGAGACAGATTTCTAAATAAAGTGGTCCCGTGTGGTTTTAGTGGGTGCCCACATGAAAATAACCCGTTAATAAACAGTGTTTTAGAGACATTTTATAAACTGTGTTCTGCACTCTTTCAGTTACTTCAAAACTACTTCTGCAGAAGTGTATTTGGTTGCTGAACATTTCCCCAGTCTTGTAAATATTAATGTATGATGTTTTTGAAGTTTAATTTCTACTACTTAAACTGTCTAGACTGTTCTTGGAAAAGCTTAGTTTTTTTTTCTTTCTCTCTATTTATTTTTTATTTGTCATGTTCAAGTTCACTCATCAGTATTCTGCAGTGTGTTTGTGATACAGAGACGTCTATTCAAGTGTCGTGGTGCCTAGAGTGTAAACATGGCACCTGCCACAGAGAGATGAATAGAGGCAAGATAACCGGGCGGGGGGGAAGGGGGTTTCTCCTACAGCGCTCCTTCATCTCTGTCCTCTCAACACATTCAACCGTGCCATCTAATTATTTCCATCCTCCTTCCCCTAACCTTGCTTTCTTGCGCTGCTTCTTTTTCCCAGTTTCTTTCTGTTCTCATGTTTATTCTCCCCTTATGGTACCATGGTCTTTAGTGTGCAGATTATTTATTGCCCGCCCACTCCCCATCCTTAATAGGCTCCTCCCATTCCTCCCTTACAGCAACTGTGTGTGCGCACGCGTGTTTACCATAAGTGCGCTCTCACTGCACAGAGCAAGTGTATTCATAGATGCCTGTGTGTGTGTGTGTGTGTGTGTGTGTGTGTGTGTGAGAAACGAATAAAGGCAGACAGAGCTATGCTGCTCCACCAGTTTACATTCAACTCAACCGTTTGTGAGCAGAGAAAGCATTTGTGTCTTTTGCGAGCGTCACGCCAGGAGCGCTATTCTACTTCATCAGCATCTGCACCAATGGTTTTCTCTCCTCCCTTCCCCCTCCTCCTCGGCACCCTCTTGCCCAGTCGTTCTCTCATTCTCTCCATCTTTGCCGTAGGATACTAATCTGCTACCTGCTCAGCAGCACACGGCAGCTACTGTGGCCGCCACGTTTGGCGCCATTTTCTTTTCCTGTTCAGTCGACAATTATTTGAAGGGGTTTCCACCGGTCGTAGTTTTGCTCTTATTTTGATGGGTGTAGTCTATCATTGTTTATTATTGTCTTTTTTTATACATTGCTTGTATGCTTTTTTCTTTTTTCTAACCTCAGCTGCAATATTTTTGTAAGGATGAGGGACGCCGGTCCCAGAAGCCACGTTGTCTAAGATTTCTTTTCTCCAATTTCCTGGACTAAAAATCGTATTTTTGGTATTTTTGGAGTACGAATCGGAGTTCACGACAGGACACCTTCTATGCATCAGCTTTGCTGAATGAACTCAGGGCAGGAATATCTTTTTTTTTAAACATTTGAGCAGCACAGTGAAGGCTGACATTTTTGTCTCAACTATAATCTGTCTACTGGACACAGACATCTTTCAGAAGATTTGGCATCCACAATATTTTTGTGCAGCAGCCCCAGGACACACCAGAAGAGGATGTTATGGTCTCCCCGACTCTCGCTGTCCAACTTTCACGTGAAGTTGACGGCCAAAGGATTGTTCCGGAACCTCCAGCTTCTGTCGGGATGCAGGAAAAACACGGTGGTCTTCCACGCAGGTCTGCAGAATCCGTCTTCATGAACAGTAGCTCAGCCATACTTCCACCCTTTCATAATCAACAGTGTGAGGTAGAAGGCCAAACACAATGTGTCTTTCCACCCATCAAAATCCACTCCACCCATCCCTGTGTCTGTCCTCACAGACCGTAGTGCCGTCTATTCTCACGCCTCCACCTCTCCATCTACCATCAAACCATCAGTCGTTGCCACCACCTTCCTTGTTTACATGGTTAGGGTTTTGCATGTAGTTTACTGTACACGCCTATGTACCTAATTCATGTGATGGACCTAGAGTATGTGGGCAGCTATGCTCCACATTAGCCTGTTTAGCCACATTAGCGATCTTCACCCCCCATCGTTTACAACCCATGCTGAAGGGTGAAGGCGCTCTTGAATACTGATCAGGGGTTGGCTTAATGCCACCCTTCTTATTTATTGGTGGTAGAATGGCAAACCTGACCTCAGATCAGCCTGAGAGCCAGATTTATCCTGCCCAGCGTTCCTCCTTTCTCCTCTATTTAGTGCTGCTCCCACATGGCACGACAGCCATGGTTGCCCCTCCCTCTCCTCCAGGGGCCTCTTGGCGCTGCGTACACAGGCTTGGCCCTAGCAGCTGTGCCCATTGAGGGACACAACAGGGCTGCCACTGTGTGTGTGCTTTCTGCACATGGGCTTTAGTACACACGTCACACACGAGCAGCGCTTAGATCACATGACTCTCTCTCTCTCTCTCTCTCTCTCTCTCTCTCTCTCTCTCTCTCTCTCTCGCTCGCTCGCTCGCTCTCTCTTACTATCTCTATCTCTTTCACTCACTCAATAGCGAAGGTCACACAAGGCCTTTAATCTGCCCTTTAAAAACGTTCTGCGTCTACACGGTCTAAAAACGCACAATGTTTTCTCTGTAGACTGGAATGGTAGCTGCTGCATTTTCACTTAACATTTTCACGACATTATTATTGTGTACATTTACATTGTAAAACTAATAATAAAAAGGTATAACATAATTAAATATACTGTGTGTGTGTGTATATGTCTGTCTGTCTAAAATGAGCCATGTAAGAAGACATTTTTATTTACAGCATTTATCCAGACTTCTTATCAATTGGTAGCCTACATTATTCAATGGCTGAATACATCGTACATTAGTTATTGTAAGCAAACAACATTCTGTAATCATGACATCAGCATGTCATTTGGGCTAAACAAGATTTTATCTACCTATTATCATAATCATACAAATCAACCTATTATCATACTACAACCTATTATTAGTATTATCATACAGATCATCCACACAATTGCTAACAGCCAAAAAAAAAAAAGTGCCTTTTTAATTGCTAGATTGGGAGTAGTAAAGATACGAATGTTTGAATACTGACTATGTGACTCGTTTATATCTAAACACCCAAACAAGTCATAGTCATGCCACAGAACTGTTTATGGCATGTTTTCATTAAATATTAATGATGCAGTATATATAATGGACAAATACCAGATCCACATATACATACAATAAGCAATGCGTTAAATTCATGTTTCAGCATGGATTCAGTTCATGTCTGTTGTAAATTGAGCATGCATACATACACATGTATTGTTGTTTTACTGGAACCATCATTTCAGCCATGTTTTTCATACCAATTGCTTGCCGTGTATTTTCCACCAATCGTCCTTCTGGGCCTTTCGAATGCTCTTTGTGGCAGGTTGCCTTCTGTGGCCTGAGTCATGCTGCTTTGGCAGTGAGGAGCCTCATGTTCCAGTTGTCTGGCAGATATTCCAGGCCAGTGTAACCATGTTAAGCGGAGGGGTTCTTCCTCTGGGTCCATCAGAGCTCAACAGCACGTGTCTGCCTGTAGCAGAGAGCAGACCCACTTGTGCACTGTTGCCTCCTGGGATGTAGGTTATGGCTGTAGTCACAATGTGAACACAAGGGGGATGCGTGTGTGCGTGCGCGCACACACACACTGTCTTTGGCCTTTGGCATGTACACATACATGGTGTGTGCTGCTAAGCATATAGCTTTAAAATTCATGCACATTGCACACAATCAGAGCCACACACATTAGCCTGTGCACGTGTTAATCTGATGTGGAGGTTGATGTTCATGGTGCATGGCTGACAGGGGGTTTTAGAGGTTGGTGTACTGCAGGCATCCGGGACAGAATACATTCCCTGAGTCTGTCACGCTAAGCAAACATCTAGATTTGGGCTGCCATGAATGAATAGTGTTTTCACAACTAATCTTGGATTTTTTATTCTTAAATTCTGGTGGTTATTAAGTGTATTATTTTGAAGGATTAATCATAAATGAACTGGGTAATGTTTTTTGGGAAAGTATTTAAGCGGGAATATAATTTAAAGGACGTGTCCATGTTATGCTATGTATTACCAGTTCATCTATTTGTCTAGAAGTTCTGCACCCACACACACAACCATTGTCTGAGGTGTTCCTATGACCTATACACTTTGAAGTTGGTCTGGTAGTAGAAACAAGCCAGTCAGTTACACCACCTGACTCAATAGGATGTGTGACACGAGGACCAGAACAAGTCAGGTTGCTAGGTAACTGCCTTGTTTTAAAATGTAAACGGATCATGGGCTCACCAACACTTATGGACACACAAACCACGCACAAATAATTGTGTATAAATTCAGACATACGTGTACTGTATTGACAGACCCTGAAACATGCATGTAATGGTTACTTGTTCGCACTGTAGTTTATGGTATATATGTGTAGCAAACCCAGTAATGGAATCCTAGCATTCTGATTGGCCAACGCTCTAGAGGGTCCAGTGTGGTGGAGTTACTAAGCAACTAGAAAAATGTGTGAATGTTGCCACTCTTTTTTTGACACTTATTGCAAGCAAATTCTAAGATAACACTTTTTGTGATTCACCAATTATCTTTTTGCATTTAGCTATCTTATCCTTCTGTGTGTTCAAAATACATCTGGTACTTCTACACAGCCCTGGCTCCTTTATATAGAAATAAACATAGTGGCGAACACCACTGGAATACCATTGAAACCATTGTGGCGTCTAGACGTGACTTATTGGAAGGCACTACACCGCCGTAGTAATACGCTTTGCTTCACGATGCATTTCAATGTGCGAGGCGGTGCTGCGGAGCGAGCGCTCTTGAGAATATCTCATCCTGCCTTTTTAATTGGTAATGTGAGTGTGTAAACTGGAACTTGATGAAGCACCATAGCTATCATAGGCTTTACAGTAAACTGTGTTGCAAGCTGCATTGAAACAAATGTATAATGTAAGCATGTAGTTTTACAGATTATACAGTTTAGTGTATAGTTGTGTGCTGTTGTTTGAATATCATTTAGGCTAATTATACATGTTATGGTTAGCCTAAATTAAATTAGGAATATGGAGTTTTTTGGGGATTTTCGTATATAATACATTTATAATACACATATTTTGAATGTTCAGTCATACTGTGCTGAAGGCTGGTGTAATAAATGTATGCGTGTGCTGTGCATGTAAACGGAGCCCCAGTGTTTTGTTTGTAATGGCTTTGGCATTCCAGTGTGTTACCAACTAGTATTTATGCACACCAAGCCCACATTCCTCTGTCTAGTCTTATCCAGATTATATTTCAATTTCAGATCACAGTAATCTGAGCACAGATTAGAAATCATTACATCTGCTACCCCGCCTTACAGCATCACCATCTTTCCACCCCTTCATTAATTGGAATCTTTCCTATACCTACAGTGTCCTACAATGGTCAAAGGTCTTCATGTAATCAGACCAATCTAACACTTAATATATATATTGTTTGATGAGATTTAAAATAATCCAGATGTTTTTAAATTCATAATTTAATTTTGTACTTAATGGAACATGGTCCTAATTGAGGGTTTAAGTGGTGGCCAGAGGTCAAACTTTTAAAAATGTTTATGGCTGTAAACCGCTCTAATGTACATAATTTCTGGTACTGTTTCAAAGTTCTACTGTATGCTCTTAAATGAACATATTTAGTAGTATAAATGGGTATGCATTTTAATCACTAAATTGTCTATATTTAGTGTCCATCTTTGATTTTGCTGAAGGCGCTTGCCGTGAGACACTCGGAAGTGCTCTTCCTCCTATCCGCTTGTCCACCCTACTTTACATGTTTAAATCAGATGCATTCTAACTGGTTCATCGTCTCAGTTTGGGTGCAGCATCTCTGATTGGCAAACACAAACAAACGTACAGACTGAAGAAGCTAACAAAAGGAGTCTCAGTCTAAGTTAATGTAGATAATTCTACATTTGATGGATATCTGAGCATTAAGGTGTGAAGGCAACTTGTAGTTTACAGTAATTGCTAAACATGCAGACCGTCGTGATCACCAGTAGATGGCAGTGTCTCAGAAGGCAATAATTGCTCTGGGGCTTATTTACTAAGCCAAAGAGCTGTTCTGTTTTTAGGCAATTGTGGGTGAGAAGTTAGGTATTTTAAACTGAAGACTACAGTGTTTTTGTTGGGCTGTTCTTTGTCACTGGTAGTGATTTTGATCCAGAAAGTGTCTTCTCCTGCTCTGGAAGGAGCACTTTCCATTTCCATCTGAACTGACGAATAGATGGACAAAGTGGCAAAGGAAGGATCATGTACTGTAGAAACGGACAGATGTTAACTTATTGGAAGACACAGAGGATGGAAAAGATGTTTGTGATGCAGATGGTCTTGGCTTTCTTCTCTGTCCTTTTGTCTCTGCCTCTTAATTGCCCCGTCTCTGTAATGCACTCCTAATGCACACACTGGGACTTCTCTCTCTATCTCGCACGCACACACACACACACACACACACACACATGCACGCACGCGCGCGCACACACAATCAGAATGCTCACCATTACTGTGCTATCCCATCATGCATTGCTGGCTAGACTACTCAGCAGGGCGTATACTTTCATTTGCTAGACAAGGCAAGTGTGTGTGGAAGATGATGTATGCATGTTTTGTGAGGATGCGTTGGTGGTAAAAGCCGATGGTCACAGAATGGTTTTGTTTGGCTCCCTTTGTTTTCTTTCACACATGTATTTTTCACCTATGTTGAATTCTGTTTTGAAAATACATGTTTGTGATGGATGGATGTGAGTGATGTGATGGTTGGTGTCTATTCCTGTGTGGTTTGAGCGCTGACGAGAAGTGCGTATATTGTTGTGTGTGTGTGTGTGAGTACGTTGAGACGTTGACACCATGTTGAACGTCATAGCCTCCACCACGCTAAACGGACACCGTTCTCTTGCAGTGGACAAGAACAAGCCCCGGGGGGCGCCGGGGAGACCAGCCAATGCTGCCACGGTCCCCCCTGTACCTAGCAGCCCCAACCACCAGCAGCAGCGTCCAGAGCTGGTACGTGTTCCACTTTGTCATCAGTATGTACATGGTGTTGAAATGAGCCAATATCTATAGACCTTTCACGCCTGTCAATCACGCGTCAATAGTAACCAATCAGATAACCTGATTTTCCTTAGCAACACCTGAACAAAGCTGTTAGTCAGATTACTACAAATGACAGATTACGAGAATGCGCGTATTGGTTCTAGTGCCACCAAAACACTAGAAATGCAGTCGCTTGTATTAAAATGAGCTTGTGTCATAGTCCTATTTACTGTTTACAAAAATGCACTACTTTAGCTCACGTGGATGAGGCAACAGAAATATGGTGCACTCCAATAATTTACCAAATATTAAGTTTATTTTCTTGCAGCTCCATCTTCAGAATGCCTAAAAGTAGGTTGGTTGGCATAGTGTTCAAAAATATTCAGACATGGTGAAATATCTAATTATTTAGCTCAGCTGGGTCACGTAGTTAGCATATTGCTCTAGCCGGATGTGTTTTCCTCCGGTCGGTGTAGACTTTTCTCTTGGTTTCTGCCTGCATTTACTATCAATTTTGTCTAAATGCTTCAATATAATACCCAAATATTGGTCCCATACCGTGTTATTATTGCATTCTGTCACACAGCAGCTTTTAATTTCCCATAAATGTTTCAAGTTTTTGTTAATGACGAGCGTGTTGTGCAAAATTGTGTATGCCTGCTAAAATCCAAAAGTGGATTTTATTTTTATGAGCTGTATTCCTGCTCAAAAATATTTATTGTTAATTGACATTATTAATTATAATATAGGGCACTATGCCTATGACGCTACAGTATTTTACATGCTAATTGCTAAATATATGCTTTTATTTTATTTTTATGACACTTCTATTGCACAAATGTGCCCTATTGTAACTGAAAAATCCATAACCAAATCGATATTGGATCAAATCGAAAATAAAATCGATTTTGTACCTTGTGAATCGGAATCGATTCTGGAAACCAGTGGAGATACCCAGCCCTAGTGTCCTTAGATGTGCTTCGGGAACGTGCAATTCCAACAAGATATCAGCTGTTTAATGCTTATTCTGTAACAGCCAGCATTACAGACAGTGTTTGATCTCATGTGAATACAGTACAGTATATCCCTGACTAAAGAAGTTGATGTCTCTCTGTCGAACGCTGTTTGGCAAGGTAGAATTATTTGGCAAAGAAGCACACTGCAATATTATTAGAAATGCGAGAGAGAATATCATGAAATGTCCCACAAGCTACAAAGGTTTGTGGGACATTAGCAACTGTAAACAGAAAAATATAGTGTATTTAGACATTTATTAGAATGGGGCAAACTAAAGCAAAAGTAAACATTTGTGTTTTATAAAAAAATAACGTTCATATTTGGCTGTTTTTTGGTTAGTCCTGCCTAATACCCTGACCCAAGTTAGTCATGTTTAGCTTATTCTAAATATCAGACTGTTTACATGGCAGCCTCACATGGCATTCTCTATTAGATTTAAAGTTTTTCCATATATTCTGTGTGACAATTTGCCACTATTGCACATTCTTTGCTGGTCTTTGCTGGTCAATCTTTTCTGTAATAATATTTACCCACACGATATTACAACGTAGAGGTGCTGTGGTGTTATTTCTCCCCAGCTGCCAGACCTGGTGGCCAATGGCCAAGATCTCCCCACTTCTAATGCTACAGCACCAGGAACCAGCTGCAGCCCGGGTCCCGTGTATAGAGCAAGCACGGGGTCGAGGTCTGTCCCCAAAGCAGGTCATCGCCCGCAGAGTGGCTTGTGGCCGGGGGCTGTGGAGGGTGGAGGAGTCCAGACAGAGCAGAGCCCCGTTCAGGAGCATGCAGAGAAGAAGAACCAGGGCATCAATCATCTGAGGAGACTCCTGGTCCAGGGCAACAAGAAAGTGGAAGCTCTGGCCATGGTCATTCAGCACCTGTTCTCCGAGGTACGATCCAGTTGGTTTTATAACTGTGACCCCTTACCGTCTTGGTGAGATCAGTAAAATAGGGGGTGTGAAATTGGAAGGTTGGTGTGTAGTATATATTATGTTGTTGTTTGGAGGCAGATGAATGCAAAGGGTTTTTCTCCTTATACGCATACATAACGTCTCATGGGTGAGGGAGTACATGTGAGTGTGTTCTTATATGCTATGGCTATAACATATAGGGCTGGATTCTCAAACATGGATAAAGCCCTAGTCTTGAACTAAGAACTTGGAGATCTTCCTTGAAAATGTATTTTTGTCTTGGACTAGGCTTTATCTGTGAAATCGGCTATGCTGTAACAATTTGCTTTCAAGTTGAATCCAAAATCCAAAACAATAATGGAACCAAAGATTTGAAAGTAGTTGTTGTGTAAATGAGATTTCATTCGTGATGGCGGCACAGCACTAATTCTGCTTACATATTAAATATAATTGCGAAATCACAATATTAGATTGCAAATGCTCAGTTGCTTTCCATTTCTAACAAAAGCAGCACAAATGTTAGCAAATTGAAGCTAGATTTTTAGGGTCAGAAATAGGGCTGGACAATAATTCAATATAAATATATATGGCAATTTACATTTTCAATAACTGATCAATTAAGATATACATTACACAGCATTTTCCATTGAATGATGGGCAGTCAGTTGTATTCAAGGCAAACGGAAAGGAAAAAAAATACCTACATGATTACTTAAACTATAGACAGGCAGTGTTAAGGAGTAGTGGTCTGTTTTCAAGTGCAAAACATTTTTATTAACTCACCTAACAGCATCATTTTATGTAAATACTAACAGAGAGAAAATAACAGTTGTTTTTTGTTTATTTTTTTGGACTGTGATTTCACATTTCTTGTTTGTATAAAGGCTAGCAGGTTTCTGTTTTGGGTTTTGTCTTTGTTTAATTAGAAATGTTCAACCTCCATGTTAGATGTTACTGTAGTTTAGGGATAATATCTTGCCAAGATGAATGTATGGTTTGGATGTCAGTTTTACATTGGGCTGTGTATTGGCAAGAATCTGGCGAAACAATAACATATCACGATACAGGGGCCATGATTCGATATATTGCGATACTGTAAGCAAGGTGATACATTTCTAATTTGTGGAAAACTGTTATATTAGCAATGCTAATTTGTGTCGTTGCTGCAAAAAATGACAAACATGTAAACTTGCTCAGGGACTGCAGATGGAAATTTGTTTAAAGTTAAATCTAGTAACAAATACATTTTCCTCTCTTGATGATAATGTATTTTGTACATAGTTCCTTTAACAAATAAATTGAGTAATATAACTTTTTTTTTTAATCAATAGTGTTTTAAAGAATCAATACAGTATTGCGTAACATAATATTGCGAGACTCAGGTGTATTGATATTATCTCAGAACCCAAAAACAAACTTTTGTTTGGTTTGAGATGATCTGTTTTGAGATCTTTGGAGTGAAGAGCAGTATATTTAGTGTTTACCTGGAAGCAGGTCTGTCTGTGGATCCACACCCAGCTCCCAGCAGATACACTTATAGCCTATTCAACGTGTTTTCTCAAACGCCGTCATATATGAATACAGTCTGCTGTCTAAATATTAAATTCATGTTTATGGAATGCTGCTTGTATACTGGTATGTATACAATCCAGGCATAATAGTCAGCACTAGATAGGTTTAGCACTTTGGCTATTTATATCAAAGAATGTGTTTGCCCATCTAAAAAATATTCTAACTTCTGTTCCAAGTTGGATCTGCTCTTTAAACAGACGGAGGTAACACTTCTTTAAGCCATATACCAGGATCTCATTTGCATAATTGCGTACTTGAAGGCCACTAAGTAAATATTTGTTCTTAGATTATTATGACTCCTGTATTGAGTTGTAGCGTATATTGACTGCTACAGTACATATAATTTCAGACTGCGACTATTGAGTTTTCTTCTCACAGTGAAAGGATGAACTGAAGTAAGAAATTGTGCAGCTAATTTACCTCCTCCTTACTGTAAACTTTAAGTAGGCCTACTGTCTATCTGATGGTAGTTTCTGTGGTACGTTGCCAGGAGTCTCATATTATTTTCAATCTAATCTAATCTCAATGCCTGTAAGAATATGAGTAAGAAATGTGCCACGGTGTGTTTGGGTAGAGGTCTGAATGAACGTTTGTCGTGTTTGAAGGGAAAGTGTCCTCCCATAATGTCAGTGACACTTAATAAAAAGGCGTTTTAGGCTCTGGGTGTTCACAATGTGAGTTAATGCTTGTGCATGCATGTCCTTCTGAAGTGGAGGTCATAGACGCTGTCTTATTTTTAACATTGAGGGAAAGTATCCCATTATCTTTTGTCTAACCTGTTATCAGTCTTTAAATAGTGTGTGTGTGTGTGTTTGCGTGCATGTGCTTAGTTACATAACCACCCAGTACAGAACTACTGTAACTAAAATGCGTTAGCATAACACAGTATTAACCCAAATATCACATTTGATTAATTTAAGGGACCTGTGTCTTAAGGTGTTTTTAAATCATTGTTTTAATGGTAGAATGCGTAATGTTACGACTCAAACTGGAATCAGACCACTTCAGCTTTGTGTGTCTTATCTCGAGTGAGTGACGCTGCTATCTGAAAGCCTCTGCTTAATGTAGCCTCAATGAGCTGCTAGGGGACCGCTGTGGTGTGGGGGAAGGGGGGTGAAATAACAGCAAATCAACATGGGGGGGGCGGGGTGTGAGTGTGAAACATGGAGGGTCAACAAAGATTCACTTACAGAAATTGACAAATTGTTGTGGTTTTGCATGCTGTGTGTGTGTGTGCGTGTGTGTGTGGTGGCGGGGGGGGAGGAAAGGGGGGAGGAGTTTAGGAGGCGTTGAGGAGCCGTTGCCGGCCTGACTGCCTGCCTCACATTCCTACAGTGAGCATCCAGACGGACGTGTTTGCTCACCCTGAATGAAGGAGGGCAGGAATGAATGAGAGGGGGGAAGACACCCAGATGAAGGTGGAGTGTGTGTGGGGGGGGGAGGGTCTGCTGGACAGGTCAGGACTGGGAGTAGTGTAATACGTGTGGGGTTTGAGAGAGAGAGAGAGAGAGAGGGAGCGTGCAGGAAGAGGGTGAGCATGTGTTTAGCATGTCATTAGGGAGGGACTTGGACATTTAGATCAAAAAGAAGCTAGGAGGAAACTAAGCGAAGCGTTAGTGTGTGTGTGTGTGTGTGTTTTCCTGTGGGGAGTCAACATGGGCTCCTCTGTCAGCAAGCCCCCTCTCAAGACTCGCCGAATCAAAAAGAAAAAACGCAAGGTTTGCTCATTCCTTATTTAATTCTTTGTTCTCATTCCTTTATTGGTGTATTCCAACATGTTTGTTCACTTCTCCCACATGACCTCTTCGTCCGTCTGTTTTCTCTTCCTCCTTTCGTGTCCTGTCCTCTGTCTGTTCCCTCACTCGCTGACTGCTGCGGGAGCAGATGGGCTTCATGGCTGTTTCCTTCTGCGCGTGTTGTGTTGTGTGTGTGTGGAGTAGAAATACTTGTTTGTGTGCACATAACATGCAGCAATTAGGACCATGTAATGTTCTTCCCACGTGGAGAGCGATCTGTGGTTTACAGTGTTGCCGTGTACTTTGAGCAAACGTGTAACTGCCAACTGGTATACTCATTAACAGGGTGCTGTGTGAGTGTGTGTGTGTTGGAGGGTGTAGCCTTATTGAACAGCTGAGACAGTGTTTGTTATGAGAACATGGTTATTGAAACGATGCGTGTGTTGTCTGCATTAGTCTCCGTTTTAACCTAACGTAGCATCCTGCCGCCTTCTCCCTGATTGGCTGGCAGCCAGATAGTCAGCCAGCAGAACTGATATTTCAGGTTTTGTTTACCTGCAGCAGCACACGTTCACATCCAGACCCCATGTGGTATCACAGCTGACATGGGGCAGGATGGCTAGCGTAGTCGTGACTCGCGTTACACTTAACAGCTAGATGCTGAATGGTTGTGTAACACGAATATGTGAGCAAACATCCAGCAAAAGCCTTGACGTGTATTACAGGGCTGAACAAGGTCAGTTGCCTCAGCTTTGTGGATACCTTGCTGAAGGCCGGTGGAAGGGGAGCTTTATGTTACCCGCCTACCCCAAACGTCCCCACCCACACCCACACCGGGTTGTTTAAAGCCAGGACTGGAGCTGGTTGCTCTTCCTCGGCCAGATGGACTGCATGGCTGTAGCGTCATGCTTGAACTGTTTGATGTGGACATAACACAGTAATCTCACCCTGAGCCAAGTATGAGCTGTCTTGTATTCTCTCCCTCTCTCTCTCTCTAGCGCGAGGAGGTGTTTAAACAGAAGAAGGTGCTGTCTGTGGACCTGGCCAACCTCAGAGATGAACTGGGTAAGCCTACACAGCTCTGAACACACATGCGCCTCCTGTCTCTCCTACACACACACACACACACCTCCTCTCATTTGCATGTCACAGGTAACGTTCGCATTGTGATTGCGATCAAGGCTAGGTCACAACCAGTCATTCAGTCCCCTATTGTCCTTTTTAAATAGAGATCCAGGTACAGTTTAAGTGCTCAGTAAAGACCCCGTGGCTAGCAGGCTGTAGCCAAGGCTGTGGTATGCCAGTTTGTTGGCTGCTTGTGTGTGTGTGTGTGTGTGTGTGTGTGTGTGTGTGTTACTACACTTTATTGTTTGTTTGTTTGTGATGATTCACTTAGCTGGAATTAGCTGAGGCCTTGCTTCCCTCTTTTGAGCATGGCCCACACAGGACAATGCGTGAACAATAGACGTGTGCTCTGTTCAGATGGTGAGCTCTGTGAGCTGGCTCCACATGCAACCAGGTACATTATCTTTCTGTCTGTGTTATCCAACAATTACTGGGTATCCTCTTTGGAGACCTGCCTGATTCAACTGTGCGTTTCAGGGCATGGGCTCCCTGCTACATGCTTATCGCGGTGTGTTATTTAGAAGCTGTAATTACGAATTTCCCTGCCTTAATGAACGGTTGGTGGAATTGCATATTACTCCTTTTCATAATGCAACATTCCTCAAACAAAGATCTGCATCTTAGTGACAATAGATACATTTATTATAATGAGTAAGTACTGTCAATCTGTTTAGTTGATCTATTATTAAAGCAACAACAAAAAATCCCTTATGCTTTTTGTGTACTAGCTACTGATGTGTGTGTGTGTGTGTGTGTGTGTGTGTGTCCACGGCAGCCCTGCCAACATCAGCATGTGTTTTGTGTTATGCCCTGGCGACTGCATGGGCTTGGCTCATAGATCAGGTCAGGGTGCACGCACGCACGCACGCACACACACACTGCAGATATGGGCATACTTCTCCATGCCGTCATCTGTGCTCAAATGCATGCATAAGTACATGAAGGCATGCTTCTCTATATCATGTCCACATGTGTGTTAATTCAGCAACTCAACAATACAGAGGCACACACGCACGCAGTATATTATGTACATACAGTACCAGCCTTCATTGGCCTCTAATGCACCCAGGAGTCTCTCCATCTCTCCACACATTCCTTCTCGATGCGATGCATCATCTCTGACTTACTGTCTCGCACGCACACACACACACCCGTACCCCTAACACAGATATATCCACAACACTTAACTTTTCACAAACAGACTTCTTTCTCCATTTCCAGCTCCTTATAAGAGACTCTTGTTAAACGTATGAGATGTAAGATCATGTCACACTTTCCCTCTCCTCGCTTCGTCACACTGGGAAGCCCGCAATCTTTGCTTTTACTGTCGACTTGACCTTTGACTTATCTCTGTGCACATAGGGCACAGGAATGTCAGCAGTGTAAAGATCATTACAATCACATACACACACGCAGAGCCTGTTGAATATCATTTTGCCTGAGGCATTTCATTTTTGTATTTTCTATCAAAGTGAGAAATAATTGTGACTTTATAGTTCTAAGCTACTTCTGCAGTGTAACTTGCACCACCCAGGGACAGGCATGTAGCTGGCCACTGTGAAACACGAGCTCTATATATTTTAGCAGGGCTATGTATTTTAGTCTTAGGTTTTACAGGATCCACTAAAATATACTGACGTTTTTACAATGCTCAAGCAGTTAACTTAGTAACTTAGTAACTTCACATGACTGCAGTTATGTAATAGAGTCTTAACACAGGCCCTGTGTGTGGGTTTTAACGTCTGCTGTCAGAGGAGAGACATTAATAGCCAATATTTGGATGTGCTTTGCTGTCTTGCTTCTACACTGTGTGCTCACAGATCACAGATGTTCAGAGTGTGAGATGTTTACAGTAGGTCACTGCTGGGTTGATAATTATTTAACATGACCACCTGCTGTTAACACCTGTTCTCTCTCTCTCTCGCTCTCTCTCTTGCTCGCTCTCTCTCTCTCTCTCTCTCTCTCTCTCTCTCTCTCTCTCTCTCTCTCTCTCTCTCACACACACACACACAC